>JAQFYZ010002822.1:0-15415 GCA_034695085.1 Cylindroiulus punctatus | reverse complement strand
TACAAATTTCAGCATTTCAATTGGGTATTCTAATGTCTAATATTTACTACTTTTTGATATTTTCTTATCAAAATTAAATTTTAATCCCAATTTTTTAACCTACTACCAGGTCATTATACTGTCAATGCGTTACTGATTAAGTATTGATATTGGTAGACTTTGTAAATTCACTTAATAAGCTTATCTCCCCCACAAAATTTACTTTCAGTTCAATGAAAATTGGGAACTTAAAATACTTTTAGCTTATTATATAGTCAGATCGTTATGTTCATTACTCTGCACGTATGTTTTAAACGACATGGATCATATCAATGAAATTAGTTAATCAAAATTAATCCTAAATTCAGCGTTAGTATTTATTTAATTGCCCATGTCGGGCTCATTGATATATCCCAGCTGCACTCGTCCACGCGAATCTGTTTGGACAACAGCAAACTTTTCCCCCCCACAAAATTGCATTATTGCAGTTGCTAAGTTATGGGAACCGAAGGCGCTAATTACGGAAGATGATTTTTGCGTCGTCTTCACGCACGGCGTTAAATTAATTTCTCATTTTCATTTGTGAAATTGATGCTCCCAATTGGCAAGCACCTCCCCCTCCCCCGGGGGTGTCGTGCGTTAAAAGAAGACACGAAAGCGTTTTGATGGCAACATGCATCGCCCCCAGTCACAGTTTCTGTCGTTTGGCGTATATTTTTGCGGTTTTTCTGTTTTCGACTGAATTTAATGAACTTTCTCTCGTTTCTCGCATTGTTTTCTCCGTCGTCTCCTCAGAGAAATCTATTTGAAGAAAGGCTAAGCTGCTCCACAAATATCTCCATGACGATACAATGCTCGGCAATAATTAACTCGTTATGCTAAAATCCGCGACTGAGTGGGTGGCAGGGAGGAAATTTTATTTGCCATTTTCTGGCTATAATTTCGTTTCATTTTTCACGTTCAATTAGCCGTGTTGCGCAGCACTCCACTCGATTGGCTCCCTAATTTGTTGCATCCTCCTCATCGATATAACCAGTAATTAATACCCCGAGCTCGACGCTAGGTGGCGCTGCTCGTTCCCGATTACCTCGAATAATATTTACGACTTTTTTTCAAAAACACCAGAGAAAAGGGTTTCCTGGAAAATATGTTTTGTTAGGACCCATATTATCATATTATATTCACGGACATAATTATAATATCTGTCCAAAATTATTAAAATTCAATTGCAAAAAATCACTTTCAATGGGCCTTCATCAAAACATGTTTACATACATTCACTTCATGCACAACAATAAGTAGGCGAACATATCCGCTATAGTATTTCCATTCACTGAACAAACTAGGGGACACCAATCAGATAGATTATAGATTTGGTTTTCCAGCCACAGCATGAATGGCATGCTTGTCATGCATAAATGTAAGAATGTCACTATTAATTGCAAACGTTCTTTTTAATTCTATTGGTCGATTTGAATTCCCCAGTCCATTCTGTATTTGAACCGACTATAGTATTTTCATCAGCACACTGTAGATTGAGTTTAGAAATATTATTATCCATTTCTTTCAATACAGAGTGATCGTAAAGTCTCGGCATCGTTACAAAAGGCAATCTTTATAAATTGCTCACCACATTTTCTAAAAGGGCAGAAGATGTCCTAAAGTTTTGCATTTCATCTTTTCGTTTCTGCATTTTCTACAGGCTGCGAAACCCTTTATGAGCGACCCTCGGCATCGTTTTAACGCACTTTCTTCCGAGGAAGGCTCCATGCAAATTGGGAAATTCCCCAGCTGAATCATCTCCACTTTAATTTAAAAGCCAAGCTACCACTTTTTTTTCTCGTTCATCCGAACTGTCAATTGAAATGCACTGTTACGTGTTGAGTCAATGGCGGTAATGGAAAAGTCGATTAGATCGAGGTTAAAGCCGACGGATCCGGGTTATTGCATCGAATCAAACATCTTGAGGGGTTTAATGAAGATGGACACCTAAAGTCAACTCTACACGCATCCTTTTAAGCTAGGAAATTTAGACAAAAATGGGTTTATTAGGAATTCACCGGCCGAAAATACACGAGTGATACCTGTCCTAAATGTCGCAATTTGAACTGTTTATTATTTTTGTTGCTAAATTCGATTTTTTGGTTCCATCAACCATAGCCTAGACAGCCTAGACGACATTAAACAATAAATGCATTTTTGATTTAGCTACCCTATCCTTTATCCCCATGCCTTTAGTAAAAGCCACTTTAACATACGTTTATGATGTTTATGTAATGCAGCTAAAGAAATAACGTGTCGTGACGTCACATAGAAGACATGAGGGTATACGAAAATGATTTCAATATTTTTGGAGGGATTTTTATCTTCTAAAAGATAGAGTTAATATGGTTGGGATCGAAACGTGAACTAGTGGATTGGAAGAAATGTCATCATCAGTGAAATTTAAGGTCAAATCTGTGTGAAAAGTTAAGGGACAATAAGAAATTTATTGATGAAAAAATGTATGAACATTTCAGGCTAAAATGTAACATTTCTGGAAATTTTCATAGGATATTTGTTATTATTTTAAATGGCTAAAAGGTAATCAAAATTCACTTCCAAGTATTCAGCAATGTCATGACAAGTGCATCGATTGATCTGGCATGACATTTTTAAATCACATTTTTTCATAACAACTTATGCTTTTCTTGAAACTTTTGTCAAATTCACATGTATAATCGTTGGGACGTATTTCATCGCATTATACCTTTGTTTTCCATCAAAAAAGCGAGACACCTTCACTGGTTGGCCTTGGTTAAATAACATTTTTTTTTTCATAATCTCTCTGTTTGTCAATTTTAGTGTGATAATTACCACCAGGGGTTGGCGACGACTATTAAGTTCAAACCAAAATTCGGGTGCGAAAATAATTGGCCTCTTCTTCGCCATTTAGATTACGAAGAGCAAAACAATTTTATTGCAAAATTGGGATGCCAGTTCATTAAAGTCGGTTATTTTTGAGTTTCAAAGCGAGTGTGACTAATTTATTTCGTCTTAATGCACTTCTGAAACAGTAAATTTGCAGCCTTTTATCATGTTAGATTTTTATATCACCTCAGCAATTTGTTCGTCGTTTAAACGACCAATTAATGGCCATTTTTTGCGGTCATTCCTTGTTTGGTTTTATGGCCACTTGCCAGACTGGTTTCTGCTTAAAAATAATTGTGATTTTTATCGATATAAAAAAGCCACGTGATGTGGGTCAATCGACCTCCTCACGGTGAAAGTAAAACTTTCCGAGTACATACATGTACATGGTGTGTAGAAAGACTTTCAGAACAGTTTTTCAAACCTGTTTCATATTTTCTCGAGAAAAAATTCAACGAAATTACCCAATCCTACTTCGATGTAAGATTTCAAATTGTAGAAATTCTCTCTTAAATTGTTAATATCAATCAATATCATCAATTATAGATTCGTTGTGCTGGAAATGTATGCTGATTTTATCATAGAATTTATTTTTACATAATCCTAAATGTATTGTCCAATTAAATCTTAAAATGAATTTGTTTGGAAAACATTGGTCAGAAAGTATTAAAAATTAATTTTCAAAAAATAATTCTCAATAATGTATACACAAAGTTATTATAAAAATCATCGTAGATTATCCACCGTCCAATTTCCAATTAAAATCACTCATTTTTGTATTATGCATGAAAACCAGTTCATGCGTTAAAGTAATCAAAAAAACCATTTTCCAATCAAATATTCCCATTCATTTTCAAATAAAATCAGGACAAACTATGGAAAACGTCTTATCATCCCACAGACAAATGAAAAAAAAACAGTAAAAAACGGCATTTTCACCAATGATGAATACCATTTTCCAAATAAAATGCATTCACTCGAATACATTCACTAAATTTGCATTAAATGTGGTCACATTTACAAGTATTCCCGGCATAAACAGGCATGTAATTTTCATACCTTCACGGCTCAGCTGAAATCGGCGCCATTTTTCATTCTGCCAAAATCTATTTTTGGGGTAATTTTGCTTTTCCATTACACACCAAGACCAGGGTGAAATATGGCAAAAAATAATACGACCAGAAATTGCGTCGTCACCTTCCTTTATTTGCGTTGATGCGATGCGTGCCAGGGCTGAGAACACGCAATAAATAATCGATTTCAATTTTTTTTTCTTATATTTTTTGAAAAAAAAATTTTAAAGTACGGAGTCTTCCTCGGGCCATTTTGCGCAGCTCACTGTTGTTAGGTAACACATTGGGGCGCCAAAAGCGCACTCAACTACAACAATATTTACACGATCCCCGTCATAGGTGGTGCTGCTATCCCATTATCTTCCGACCCCCCAAAGGGGGGGTAAACCCCCCATTACCCGTCATGCACCTCGAGACCCCCTCGATCTTGAACGAAAAACACTTTCGTGCCCATTGCAGAAACACAATCGAGACGAGAAATTTGCATAAAAACCGCTGTCGGATCAATGTAGACATAAAAGAAACAAAGGAGGAGCGTGGGGGGCACCGGGGGGACCGAGAACCCCCGAAAAAACACCCAGTGTAAATAAAATGCAGATGGTGGTCTCGTATAGGAAAGACGCAAAAATCCATCGAAAACTTCATTGTGTTCAAATATATTATCGGAAGGGATGCGAGTGATGGATAAGGTGAACCTAATGGGAAGAACGAGCAGAAAAAAAGAGGGAAAAATAAAGACTCACCGGGATTCGAACCGCGCTCTGCAGCAAACACCAGCTGAGAACTCGCTGTAAAGACAAAAAGAAGAAATGCGTTGAGGAATTGGAAATGCCTACAGCTTCCAGGAATGCACGCAATAAATAAAATCATTGCGTATTAATTCAATTCAATTCAATACACCCTCAGTCAGCACCTGAGGTGTAATGTGGTGTGTGTGTGGCAGATGTACCAAAGTACATAAACGTTACAGCAAAAAAAGAACAATGTAAGTAAAATTAAACACACAGAATGCAAATTTGCAGCAACAAAATAGATGAGCAAAATTAACTTAGAACAAGTGGTTCCCTTCATGTGCTACGTCCAGTGTTCAATCCAATTCAATTCAATTCAATGTAATAAACCCACGTGTTGCGGGGTAGATCAATTTTATTTGAAATTGTGCTTAACAATGATCAGTGATGCGGTATCATGATAAACTAAACGAAAATTTGGTCCTCGTTACTATGAGCAGTTTTGCAAAAAAATAAAAGCATTTTTGAAATGTGGCAGTTTGTGGCCACCCTGTATCATTATCACAAAATTTCGTCGCAATTTAACGAAGAAGCTGAGTGACAGGGCTGAGGATGAGAATTACGGTACAAATGAATTTTTACTTATTCTGTTCGATATATTAAGTTCTTACTATTTGTAAGAGTCAATTTTTATAGGGCTTATAAGAGGAGCATCAGTTGTCTTTAATTCACTTTCTCATCTTTCAACTATTTTTCGTCTTTTTTGGTGACGTTCATCATGGAGAAAAGCTTCCTTAACGCCGGATTAATTATCACCCTATAATTATTCATTAGTTTTACGGTTTTTGGGGTTAAATGGCTGCACTAATGCCCCGTTTGCTCGACTGACTTTCATATCTTTCTGCTGGCAATAATAATATCTTGTCGAGCAATCTTGGCCTGGAAGCTTTTCATCGCCTTTTATAACGACACCGAAAATGGATTTTTGCTCCTAGCGATTTCAGCCTGCTTTTCTCGCTAAAATAACACAGCTTTTACGACCCCCTTATGGAAATTTAACACGGCAGACATGTTTTCAATGCGTCTTTTCGACTTGTCTAACAATAAATGGCTCCTTTCATTGAAACATTGGAAATTATCCAACATTAACATGAATAACTGTTTAAGTGAATCACTAAGTTTACACGCAGGCTCATCTTGAATAACGCTCCCTTACACCGAGTCACTATATTCGAGTTTAAATGACTTGCCTAAAAGTCTGTCACCTGATGGTGACATGTTTCAGTGCTGTTCGTGTGCCATTTTCAACGACTCGAACTTAAAATGCACTCGAGTCATGTAAGTAAAACAACTGTACATGTAGATAGGCGACTTAGCTTAAAGCATCTTAAAGATTGCACAGGTTGTATTGAGGTTTTTCTAAGTAAAAAATAAAATATAAAATTGGATTGAAAACGTAATTTTTAAAAAATATGGACAGTGTATTGCGAATACATGTATTATTTTAAGCATAACCGTCAGAATAACTTCAACCTTCTTGGACTGAGGTGCCTTAAATCAAGCCACCTTAGTGCCAATTCTCACGTCGATGTTTTTATGCACGACTAATTTAAGTTAAGGTAATGCATCATATAGCTCGCATAGTTTATTGCGATGTGTTAAGTAAAAAACATTTAAAAAAAAGAAAAAAGTAATTTAAAGAGATATGTGCACACATGTATTGCGCATAATACGATACATGTATTATTTTAAGCATAATACAGAAAATACCACAGAAAGCACGCTGGTTTTCGAGACGTCTAAATGCGCAATTTTTCCGCTCAATTTTCACCTCAATTCATCAATTTGGCGGTGAAGTTGAGGGAAATGATTTATTATTTTTGCGGGGATTTGCGATTCTTCCTCTGATCCATTTCAAATCCTTTTCCCTCGTAAAATGAAATCCAAAAAAAAAAAAACGCAAAAAATTTTGGATTCCTGTCGTGTTTTGTGCCAGATGCTCTCTCGCATTTTCGCCTGAATTTTCAATGAATGTTCAATTCGCTCGAAAAGACAAAGACGGCTTTTATGAGATACTAAACACTAACTCGAATTACGAAGCTCATCCATAATTTACTCGCTGCACCAAAATTCAGCCTTATTTCACATGCAAAAAATCCACTCAAGATCTTAAAACTGATCAGCCAGTGGCGCTCGATGATCGCCAAATGCACTTTAAAATGGGTTCAGAAATCATCCTCAAAAATCCAAGATGTAAACGATACTAAAGATGACTTAAGGAAAAAATAAAGATACGACTATGTTAAGAATTGAAGTAAAACTTAAGAAAAATCGGCTGATAAAATAATTAGCAAATAATTAAGGGATATTTAATCATACTGTACTTGAAACACCCGAGAAAGACAATAAAAATCTCTTATTTGTACCAATAAAGTTATGAAAAATAATAATTAAGGGTAATGTGTATGAAAATACTGGTTTTAAGATTTTTTGGATATAAGATGTTGCCCTCATATAGAGCTGATATTTAGCAATTTTTATGATAATATGCTCAATATCAGCATGCTTTGTGTTTCACACGTTGAAACTAAGTTTACACGAATTTCTATGTACATTTCCTCCTGATTTACACTGACAAATATCAAACTTGTCTTATATCACCCCATAAAGTTTTATTACTAAGTACGCATTTTCATGGCTTAATTAAACCCAAGATGAACCAAACTCGTACCACAAAACTAGATGAAAGATTCGCGGTGTTTATTAGAAGACGCTTAATTAAGAAAGTGAAGAAAATGGGGGTGAGGGGGGTGGGGGTGGTCCGAGGGGAGGCCACGTGACCACGTGGTCATTCCGGCGGACACACGCACGTTTAATGACCGCAAACAACGATAGCCAAAAGGGGACGAAAGTGAGAGAAAAAAACAGAAATGAACGAATGAGATAATAATGTACGATAATGACCAGTGGCTGAAAAAACGGACAATCCGGCCACTGACCATTATGAATTTCTGATAGGGTCAGCGAGACCAGCGGCCCGTGTACAGGGTGCGACCGAAAGCTCGCCCATATGGAAAATAATATGTACATAATATATTTATAATATACCTGCATATATCTGTAATATACTTAACATATATGCTACAAAACAGGTTATATTTATCATACATAACAAATATCTTCTACAAATATATAATGTGGCCATGCATATGCATACTATATATTAGGAATATACATTTCATATATTCTTATGTTACAAAACACATTATATTTATAATATATTTTCTGCATATACATTTCATATACTTTTATATATCTGGGAAATATATACTGCGCATAAACAATTAATTACTGTTCCTAACTTTGATATTCAATTAGCAAAACATAACCAAGCAGGTTGGTCATTCGGTTAACGTCTCTGCCTGCCTGCACCTATTTAGTTAACCATAGTGCCTAGATTGCTTGCCTTTGGTTTTTTTCCTATTAACAATATTTACCATATATTCCTATTATCCATTGCATATATTTTCAATACATAAAGGAATATATTTCAGGTATTTATTTCATACACGATAGCATATACTTTACATGTATAATGATAACATTTATAACATATTATTCATATATGGACTTGGGCCAATTTTGGTATATGTTCCATATATAAATAATATGTTTGAAAAAAATATATTTATTACATTTTTTTTCATATGGGCAGTTTCCACCACTCTCCAAACTCAATTATTGGATTTACTGGTCAGTGTTACTTGGACTGTCCGGCATTCATTCATCTTCGAATTTCACTGTCTGGGTCAATCGCCCCTGTCTCAATCACGCTTTCATAAAGGGTCGTAATTAAAACAAATGGTCCGAAAACTTTCTTCGCTTTCGTCAGTTAGGGTCAGCGCTGACCCCTGGTCATCCATCACCACATTTTGCGAGAGAAGCGCACGCCATGAATCTCAATCAAAAACTACTTTGACAGCACTTTCAGCGGCCATTTTGAGACCCCAAAAGCAGAATTTTAGCAGAAATTTCAAACCAAAACACGCCCAAACTCAATGTTATTCCCCCGAGTGAGTCAGGAAAGACGATTTAACTTAGTGATTCACACTAGAAAATGTTTAATGTTAAATAAATTGAAGTTTGAAGATTTGCATATAAGAGGCACATAAGAGGGAAGTTGAAAAGACCTGCAGGAGTCAGGGAATATTGATTTCTTTAGAAAAAGTAAGGGAAATTCAGCCAATATTAAGACGCAGAAGTCAGGGAAGATTAATTTCTTTAGAAAAAGTCAACGAAATTCAGCCAACATTAAGACACAGAAGTCAGAAAATGCCACACATCATCAGCCCAGCATTAATTGGCTGCCAAGAAGTTTTTTGCATCGGCATATACTGTATAATATCCGCATATTTGAAATGGTCAGGGAAATTTGTTTTTAAAACCTGGAATAGTCAGGGAAAGTCAAGGAAGTTGACAACTGAATTGCTGGGGGAACCCTGTATTGTAGTTTACAAAAATAAGCTATGCTGTTTTTCGCAATTTGCCCTGCTCCAGTACATCCATTATGATAAGTGGGCACCTCCTAATGGCTAGTATGCTAGCAGTGATTGCCAGACTGTTAGGGGCCATATGAGGAGCAGGTAATTCAGAAATTATTTTTAGTTTAACTCTTGTCTACTTGACAAGTAGGGTTGTAATATCATTTTGTGCATATTTTGAGCTGGGCATATTTCATCGTATGTTCAAAAATAGTTGTATGCATTTTAACGACTTTAAGCAAATATCATGTTTAGAAAATTTAAATAAATCAAAACAGTTGAGATTTGCATAAACCTTTACTGCGATGTTTAAGAAATCTGAAAGCTGACACAAACAAGTTTGCAAACCGTGGTTATTTACTTAAACAATTAAGAGTGTCTAAAGCAAATAGTCACAATTTTGAAATATACAGCGTACATGTACAGTTTTCAACCAGCAGGTGCTGACTTAAACATTAAAAACCCGCATTTTTAAGGGGATTAATTGCAATTTCGACGTCTGAATGCAGTATTTTAAAAGCAGAAAATATTTGTTCGATAACTAAGGGAGTGGTTAAACTTGAGCAAACACCAGATTTTTAACATCAAGTTCACAAGCACCGCATGTTTACATAAGCACTTAGGTGTTCTTAAGTACAGTAAATAAATGCCACCAAGGGGGCGCTTCAGCAAATATAGCACATTTTTGAACATAAGTTAATGATGACAGTGAGTGAAAGAAATTCTAGTTTTTTATTTGATATCAAATTATAAATATTGAAACGCAATTAAAAATGTTATCAAGAATATTGAATGTGCATGTAGAGCACAACTAGTTTCACACTAGATGGCGCTCTCGAGCAATTTATCCTAACCAAACACTCCCTAATCCGAGTTTCAATTTCCTCCTTTGGCATTTTTTTAAAATGTCCATGAAATCCTAAACTTCACTGATGTTTAAAGCCAGACAACGCCCATTTGAGAGCCGGCAATGCAGGCAATGGTCACTCGTTGACCTTCGGCTAGAAGGGTGGAAGGGGGACGACTGAATTACTGCTAATAATATTGTAATATTTATTGTAACCAAGGTAGCCGAGGATCAATTTCAGACACTGGGAGTGGTTGCTCTTACGTGCCATTGCCAAAAAGGTCGTTAGGCTGAAACGCCATGGATTTTAGCAGCGTGAAAACAATCGGACGAGGGACGTCCGAAAAGTACGGAGACGAAAATCAATATCGGATCCGAATTGGGCTGCAGAGCCATCTATCGAGATAAATCCTGTCACAGTGTAGTTTAGCAAAGCAAAGAACGTACGAAATAATATCTCTCGATAGAAGCAACCGTGGCTGGTCCCGACCAAAATGCCTATTACCTTCCATGTATTAGCCTTTCGATATAAGCAACGTTTTGGCTGGTCCCTTCACTATCCCACAATGCTAAAGGACTGTTTATTAGGTTTATAAGTAATGGCTATGTCATTTCAGTTGGTAAAAACTGGTAAAAGCCGGTAAAATGTGTAAAAACAACCCTCTCGATATAAGCAACGAAAATCCCAGTCCCTTGGAGTTGCTTATAACGAGAGGCGACAGTATTTGGAAAAACAAATTCAGTTTTATATTCTTTTTTAACACACAGGACACTAATTGAAATATTACACCTACATGTAGTTCGTCCCCTTAGGTAATTTACGAACAGCCTAAGAACCTTTGGAAACCACCACTACTAGGATCAGTAGGATGACACGACCTTCCCCTTCAGCAGTACAAATGGCAGTTGCTGTCCAACCGGAAGTTGTTATCCAACCCATCAGGTACAGAAGTTATATAACCACGTTAAGAATATTATATTTCCAAATGGAACACCACCCCATTCCACTCTCGATTATCCGCAAATGGAAGGTCAAAAAAGTTCAAAATCAACAAATTATGACTGACCCGACCTTCCTTCCCAAATTTCAAACCGGAAGTGCTTGTCTAACTACATCGGTGTAGAAGATAAGAGCCATGCACATCCCCCAAATCGAGTCGCAGACTTTTCGGACGGCCCCTTCGCCTCCCTTCGCCGCAGCGCCGTCGTAAGTACATCATCGCAACGCCAGCTAACGACACGTGTTCTAGGTGTTGGCTAACTCAATAAATATGGCCGATGAAGACAATAAATTGACTTTATATAGGTTGGAAACAATCTGCTAGAAATTCAGTAATGACATTAATTACGTCGTATATTACGCGCCTAAATGGCGGCCGCCATCTTGGGAGTCTTAGCGGATCGTGGAATGGGGGATTTGCTCAGTTTCTTAATGGGAGAAACACAGTGAAATATTATCGAAAATGGGGATACAAAAGCTGGAAATGCGCTCAACAAATTGCAGTTTTATAGCGCGTCAAACATATTGCTCGTATTTCAAATTTAGTTTCTGTTATCAGAAATTCAAAATTGAGCCTTAACCATGAGTCGGATGGTTTTCCTTTTCCTAAAATGCGATAAATCAGGCGAATGTAAGCAACATCTTGCTCAGTCCCCCAGGCACCACAAAGTCAACTCATCGTTTACGGGCATAAATAAAAAAATGAGCGATTAATCGGTCGTTAAACTGACCCTGCCCAATTTGCCAGATGACGTCATCACCCTTGACCCTCTGCTCGCCGCCCCCTGGCGGCGGACCCCCTACTGAGCAAATTGACCCGTTTGACGTTAACAACGATTTTGATTTAGTTTTATGATCACGTGATTTTTGATCAATCGTATCTGAGTTTGCGATACACGTACATGTCCTTTTCATCGTAAAATTAATTTTTTTTTATTAAATTGTAACATTGTGAAATTAAGATTATTACATTTTCATCTAATTATAGCGCTATGAAAAGGTATGAAAAGTTATTATACACGTACATGTACATGCAAATTGTATAATAGGTCAAAACTTTCATATCTTCGAAACTTAATGTATAAATTACACGAAAACGTACAATGTTGTAACATTGAAATTCAACAATGTTTTATAAATGTAAAAAGTTTAATTCCAAGATTTATTTCTAATGCTTTATATCAGTGTTTCTATAGTGACCATCGCATGTTTATTTAAATGCAATACTATTTTTCTGGTTTTATGATTTTAGATAAGCAGTAAACCCGAAACCCTGTGCAACAGGTGTTTGTCGTTTGGCGCGCCACCTGGTGACACTGACATCAACTAGCCCGAGCTTTTCTTCATGCAAAAACGTTGATTCTGATCAATAAGAGCTAAATCACGATGAAGATTTTTCAAATTCATCGTCTGACGAGCGTAGGCCGCGCGGGAATTAATTAAAATGTCGGAAAAATAATCAATAAATGCTCCCAGTCCCCCAACCGTTTCAATACGGCTAATAATATCGAACGCAGGCATATTTTTTTATCGTGCAACTCGATCAGTTTTGTAATCCTCGTTGTTAGAGGTTTGTATTTGGCTGCAATTTCTATGGGAGTGGAGAAAATCAAGATGAAAAGAAAAGCTTTCGGGGATGTCAGAAAATACGTGATCGGCATCGGAACAAATTTCGCCAAAATGAAAATATTCAATCCGTACGTGAAGAGCAGGGAGGACGAGATTTTGCGGAAAAATCCACCAGAAAATTGACGGAAAACAAACTAGAATTTGAGACAAAATCTTCGAGGACTCGTCACAAAATCTAAAAGAATCTGACAGAAAATCAACAAAATATACATACGAGCTTGCACTGAATCCCCAATTTTCAAGAATACCATATACAAGAATTTCAGACAGTCTGCGAGAATAGGAGAGTTTACGCTGAATTTATAAGATCCTGCATGGCACATTTTTTTAGAAAACCTACAAAATTTATAAGAATGAGAGATTACCTGCGAGAAATTCTCTCGCCAAATTTACTAAAATCTAACTAAATCAACTATGTAGACAAATTTGAAACAGAATTCAGGCCTATGCCAAAATTTGATAAAAGACCCACGCAAGAATTTGACAGAAAATCAACAAAATGTGCATAAACATTTGCTCGTCTGTAGAGATCCTCAAAAACCTCCGAGAAAACCTGCAAGATCTTCAACAGTTTGCCCCAAAATCGACAAGATCTTCAAGAAATGATCATTAAACTGACCAGGAAAACCGAAGTACACAAGATGTGCCACAACTAGATTTTGAAAGAAAATCAACAAGATTTGACAATTCAACTCATGGACACACCAGCAATATTGAAAAGAAATCTCTCCCCAATTTCTTGCTTTTTGAATTTGCATATCCTCGCGGATTAAGGCGGGAGTGCGTTTAAATCCCATTTCCGGTTCCGAGTCGATTCGCCAAGATGGCCGCCACGCGGGTGATCTTGGGAAATCAAAAATGCGCGAAAAACATTAAAAAGCAAGGTATTGCGGGCGAAGATAAAGGGGCCCATATCGTTTAAAATGAAAAATGTCGGCTGGGGCGATATATTTTTATTAGCAATTTCCCCACGTAGTTTGAATAAAAAATTTGGGGAAACACCCCGCGCACCAGCGTGTTATTTTATGGTTTCCAATGGGATGAAAAAGAAGAAGAAGAAATTGAGGGGAGGAAATGCGGTAAACGCACCCACGACCAATTGAAAATAAAAATCGGAAAAAGGGGGAGAAAGAGAAATAATTCCCTTAATCAAAAAAATACGCTTTCCTTAAATAAATGTAAATAATAAAAATCTAATTTAGACGTGAAAGGCAATCAACCGACGGGAAATACACTTCCCGATCGAGTAAATATTCAAACAACGAACCCTCAAAGATGAGGGGAGGGGGTGGTTAGCTCGTGTGGTTACCCAAATACTCAGCATTCCGCCACTCGCTGACAACGATCTGAGCAGTAGATGCTGAAAACGAACGAAGCAAATGCTCAAAACGAACGAAGAAAATGCTCAAAACGCGTAGAAATGCTAAAGGTAAGCATGCAAATGACCAAAAAAACGAGTGAAGTGAATATGTTCAATGATACGTCAATGATAAAGAAAAAAGTGAAGTAAATGCTCCAGATAAGCATGCCAATGATAAAGGGAAGTAAATGCTCAAGACTAGCATGGAAATGTTAAAGAACAGGAAGAAAAGAATGCAAATGATAAAAACAAGGAAAGTAACTACTCGAGACAAACATGCAAATAAAAGCGAGGGAAGCAAATGCTCAATATAGAAATGTGTGATGTAAATGCTCAAGGCCAGCATGCACATGAGAAAAACGAGGGAAGTAAATGCTCAAAACGCGTAGAAATGCGTGTAAATGTTATAACGTGCAAATGACAAAAAACAAGTGAAGTTATAAATGTTCAAGACAAGCACGACAATAAAAAACAAACGAGACAAGTAAATGCTCCAGATACGCATGCAAATGGTAAAAAAAGGGAAGTAAATGCTCAAGACTAACATCAAAATGTTAAACAACAGGACATAAATGCTGAAGAAAAGAATGCAAATAAAAGCGAGGGAAGCAAATGCTCCAGATGAGCATGCAAATGATAAAAAAAGAAAGTAAATGCTCAAGACTATCACCAAGTGATAAAACATGTGATGCACGTGTTCCATACATGAAGTCATGCGTTCAGTGCCTTGTCTCATCTCGCGTCAGCTAATTTGCAGCAAATATTTGCAGAAAATCCTTCGTTACGAAGTGATGCTTCAATTTGATTGAACATAACTTCAACACGAGTCACCACACTGTGACACTAACCACTAGACGTCACTGAAGTCGGGTTTTCAGTGTTTTCATTGAATGTAGTGTTGTTGAGTACACAATTCGAACTGGGTTACTCGCGATTACCAACTTTGTTGAATTTGCGATCACTGAAGCAGGGTCGTGTTCGCAAATCGATCCCATGATTCCGTTCGCTAGCTCCTCCATTGATTTTATAATCAGCGCCTCCGCATGGCCATTAAGCACAACGCTGGCATTAAAAGTGATAAAACAAGACGTGCTTTGGCGGTAATTAAAAATCACATTTAGGATTTTGTATATTAAAAAATATATCGCGATAAGGCAGGCAGGCATCGTTACGGCAGAAAAGAGCATCGATCGTCGGTTATCCCAAATTGTGGACGTCAACAATGGATGGTTTTTTTTCTCTAACAGGTGCCACGCGTGCAGTTCGTAGGAAGCGATTAACTAATCGACGATTAACGCCGGGGCGAGCTTTAGATAACATGGTGACGTAAAATTGCGTTGATACT
>JAQFYZ010002821.1:0-15424 GCA_034695085.1 Cylindroiulus punctatus | reverse complement strand
CAAGGTGTTTTGAATGGAGTGCAGGGGTGTCCCCAAATTCACTGGGATTTTTCAAACGGCCTGTAATGGCCCTTAAGCACAAATAATGCAAAAAATAATAAGAATTTTGAGAATTAGAAATAAGTGTCATTCATAATACATTTATGTATTCTAGACAAGTAGAGTTGAACTATAAATACTTTGTGCACATTTGGAGTGGTCACTAAACCATAGTTTACCCGATTCATTTCTTGTTGCAGATAATGTAATGAATATGTAGCAACCATGAAAGCTTTTTAAAATAATTACAAGTTTAATGCAAGTAATGATGTGAACTATTCGAAACCTCGAGATTTTCTCGAGCCATGATCACGTTTTCTGCACTTGGAGGGTTCAACCCTAAACTTTCAGTTAGTTAGTATTTAGGTCAATTATTTGCATGATTATGTTAATTCAAGCATGCCAACATTTCATGTGGTCCAAATATCCACTTCAAAGTGCCGGTGACATTTTAGCTTCTTTCTACACTGGGCTCTACTGGGCTTGTTTTTCTCGTCATTAAATTGTTCCCTCAATTCCTGAAGGAATTTGCCGACTCGTTTCAAAACCTATCCAATTCTATTTTGGTTAAATGCAGTCGCACACTAAATTCAATTACCATGATTTTCCGAGCGTGTGCTGGGCCATTTTTTTAAACCACAAGTTTACTTTGCAAAGTCAACTCGTGGTTTTCCAGAAGGGAATACAGCACATGTAATGTATTTCGAATGTGACACACCTCAAAAATTGTCAATTTCCGGTAATAAGCCAGTATGATTCCAATCGAAATCATCTCATATCTTCAGAAAAACGACACGTCTTGGGTCCCCATAGTTTTCGAAGGATTGGTTGGTGTGTATCACTGAAACAATGGTGCTCTTGGGCGCAAAATGACTTACAAATTTCTTTCTCCTGTAAATTGGCAATTTTTGAGCTGTGTCACCTTAGAAACACTTGTGTAATATACCCTTCTTGTTTTTTTCTGACAATTATATTTTGGATTTGAACTGCCGTCGATGAACTGTGCGTTTTAGAAGAAATTATCGTATACATAATGAATTTTAAGATAACAGTAAGTTCCTTTGTGAAATACTTGAATTGCCAAGTGTTAATTTGAATGAAATATGGGCAGCTTTTTTTTCGCATTTGTTATCGTTTTAGCTACCAATTATATTTGCCCAAAACCGGAATAGCAAGCATGCATATTGAACTAGATGTTAATTGCATATGCAAAACATTCATATAAAGGAATAATTACAGATTATATCACAGCTTGACGGATGTCGTTATAGCATGCAGATCTGCTGAATATACAAGCGCCCAGCTCTGTATATGCCATATACTCGATATTCGTCACGTATATACTGCACGTACGTATCACCGTGGTGAATGTAAATAAAACAAACTGTGGTTTTTGATGATGACATTTCATATTTGTTTCCGTGCTAAATTTCATAATGTCCAGGCCGTGATTTATAAACAACGTGTGTAAAATTTGCCTGAATCATATGACTGTCTTATTTTATTTCCTTCCTGTTTCCGTTATTTTTAAAGGCCATACTCTTTCAACGACATCCCATTTCGTTTATTTTTGAGGTTATTATCCATTTTAATGAGGAAGATATCCGTCCGTCTTATAAAGACATGCAAATGTACTAAAGCGAATTTGAAAATACCTTTGACTGCACATTTGCTTTGAATATCATATCTTTTTGATTATTTTTGAAATAATAAGAAAATTCCTTTCAAATACCCGTTGGAGAATACATAATGAAGTGAACAAAGCTGAAAATATAACTGATTATTCAAATCTCTTTGGGAAACAGGCATAATGGATGCTCCTACAGTATATAGGATTTAATGGTTCCAACCAAAAAGGGGAACTTTAACTGAAAAAAAAAAAGATTTTCTCCCCGATATGCTCATATAAATTCAAAAAGAATAACATCATTTGTATTTATATTCCGTTTTACGTTCATTCAATCCTCTAAAATGGTTCATACCAGCTTATCTTCATCAATACAGTACGGGATGTCGGGAACTAAAAAAATAGTACTGTTCAGGCATGGTTTTATTGTATTTTTTCATACATATCTGATGAGCTTGTTCTGATCAGACATTTATTCTGAACTTGATTTATGTTTATCTCATTTGAAATGTTTTTTTAAACAATTCAGGTGTGAATAATAACCAAAGCACATTGTTTTCAAATTGATTCAAAGATTCTTTTAAGTCGATGCTGCTTCATGTGGGAATTATGACGAAAATGTTATATGGAATGTTAAGAAAGCGCATCTTCACATTATTGATTTTCCCAGACTTTTTGTTGTTGAACTTTGCAATACTTAGGCTACTGTGTGTTATTTTTTTCTTGGCTTCCTGACCGGATGGAATGCCTATAAAACACTAATACATTAAGCATTTCACAGTTTACATAGAAAAATGCAGTTTCTTTCTTGGGATGTAGATTTTTTTTGTCACTTTGTTTTGTGGTTAATGTATAATCTAATAAATCATTAAGGTAATGTTAGGATGCTAATTACTGTCAGCAATTCGAAGGTTAACAAATCTTTTAATTCTTAAAAAGACTTTAATATTTAAAACCTTTTATTATCCTCTTTATACATATAATTACCCAAATTTCCGAGGCCTTAATTCACTATCGTTCAGCCGTAATGTTATACGGTGTATATACTGTCAAGATTCCTCAACACCCCGTCGTTAAAATCTGACGCGATAATGATAGAAAATTGCTGAATTTGTGATGGTGACGCTAAATTATGCATATTTTGACAGATGAATTACCCACATAATCTATTTACATTACAAGCACGCTTTTGTGCATACAATCCGATTGGGTAGCTATAGGCTATGTGTACCTGCAGGCTTTTTATGGTATGTGCAATAAATTTGCTCACATTTACAGTCGTTGGGGCATCGGGGAATCCCTCCGCATATCCAGGACAGGGTTGCCTTACAAATTAATATTAGCGTACAGAAATATCAATCGAGTGACTGACTCTCTTCGGTTAATAATAAATGATAAAACTGCTTTTATACATGCACCAGTGGAGTAATGCAAAAGTAGCAATCCCAAGCAGTCTTGCCCCTTATCTACACACGCTTCGAATCCATGAAAGAGGGTGGAGTGGAGTATTATGCGTGCTATATGCAATGTTAATGAAATTTGCTTAATCATTGAGACGAAAAAAAATACATCGACTTTTTATCTGTAGTGGGGGCTCCCCCGGTCCCCCACTCCCTCGTGCTATATATGCAGAAAAACTCTGAGACGTATGATTATGTCTCGCATATCATTTTAAGGTGATCGATTTGCATTTTATGACATGTGGGTTTTGAAGATTGCCTTTTAAATGAGGAAAATAAATCACCGAGTACAGGGTGGTGTGTCAAGCCCGCACCTTCGAATAAATTAAACACGGGCCCACAATTGAGAAGGCATGCCACGAAAATTAGGTTCACATGGAGATTTGTCCCAAATGTTCGTTTCGATTCCATGTAATTATGCAATGTCTGTTGGAGCATTAGCATTGCTTGTAGAATGCTAGATTAGAGTTCGGATATGGGCAACCCAAAAAGCATTCTTTCCGTTCTAAGGTTTTGAGATTTTGGCTCAAAATAACGGGTTTGAAGGTTTCAAACAAATTTTATTCTTTAACCTTGGCTATCATACGTACATGTGCATGTACACTGCAGGTGACTTTACAGGACTGCGAGAACAGGTCAAACTCTTCTCGCAATTGAATATTATGGCTAGGCCTATCTGCATGTGGTTATGCTTTTTCACCTCAGATTTTCTAAGTTTTCTTAATCTCAAAATGGCGCGTTAATTATCCCTCCTTGTTTTTGTTGGTTGAAGGCTCCTTTGGCCAACACCTAGAATTCTTCAGGTACCTATCATTCATCGTTTTCTTTTCGGTTAATGGCGTTCTCAAGGCTTCCCTTGTCATCGTTTGCATTCGAGAAAACCAAAGGTCGCTCATAAATTCCACACCCGTCCACAGAGGGGGCTCCTTCGTCTGTCACCTGTCTCTGTATAAAATGAGTAGCTTGCAGGGAAAAAATGCTTTCCGTCACCTTATGTTGCCTGGGAATCTACCCTCGTTTTGACATTGTTTACACGTGTTTCACGTTTACACTGAATGCAATTGACTTTTTATTGACTCAACAATGCTACCACCTTGTCAAGCGCGAGATTATTTCGAATTATCAGATTAGAGCTGGTTTGCAGGTTTACAACTGAGCTGCTTCAAATGGTTTTGACGTGTGGGCATGTCCAACTTTCAGTTTCATTTTTCATTTTTGAAAGTTCGGGGGGATTGTTTACGCCTGCCTGTAGCCTCTGTTGGCCCCCCCGAAACTGAGAAATGACCTCATAAAGTTCACATCAATTTCGGCACGAATCTTGCCTTCTGGCAGTTCCAAAGCTCGGTGGTACATCATCTTTGTGAGAATCCCTTCAAATCTTGGGATCTTGCCTATATGTCAAAACTAAGTCCGCGTATATTTAATTTATCACCATAGCTTTCTGGTGTGCAGATATGGAATTTGATTTAATGACACTTCGCGAATGCCTGAACAACTGGCATATTACCATTAAATTGTCATGTCAGCTGAAGCACAGGGTGATCATGTAGTCCTACTTTCAATCTTTTAGTTAAAGGAACCAAATTTTGGGGGGAAAAGTAGAAAAACGTTTAAAGTGTTTGATGCCTTGCATTGGTTCACAACGATGTTAGCAGGCGGCACTATAGTCGCTGTAGAATCGAAAATTTTAGATGCATATAGGAACAAACTCAAGATGGTCACTGGTGTCATGTGGTATCGGTATAGGTTTAAGGAATACATAGTTCCAATAAATGTTCAAAACGTTCTTTAAAACTTTGATTAGATGTTGAATAGGTTATTTTACTATATACAGCGGTTCTTAATTGCCGTTATATATATTCAGCTTGGTCAGACCATGGGCTCGATGATTGGCCATTTCCCATTAATAATTTATTTTTTTAATTAGAGGTACTCGGATGGAATTGCATGACAGAGCTTATCTAAATCCTGGGGTGGTACAGCTGGTTTGCTTTCCTTGCAAAAGGCAAAAAAAAGTAAGAGCACCTTGCTTGGAATTCAGGGCTAGAATTAGAATTGTTTGTAAGTACACTATAGGCAGCGTTTGGAATAACAAGGTCTGATCACGATAAAAAATTTAGAAATTCATTAACGTGGTTATGAAAGTGATTTTATTGGATGCCTCCTTTCCTTGTAATTCTGTTTGGATTTGAAGATCCATGCTTGGCAATGTTTGCCGAAAAATTTGGGTCGTCTTCTGTAATGGCGCTTCTTTGAAAGTGTAATTGACACCATCTTTCCTTATTGTTGACTACCGTAGACGAGAAAGCTTTTCAATGATCGAGTGTACGAAGTAACCATGAGAGGCGAGATGTAGCCCCATGCTACATTAACCACTTAAAGTGTTAAGTGTCCACCTCAAAATCACGTACAATATGCATTGTTCCCTCCTGTCTGAAGAAGCCAAGAATGTGGAAAGACAAACCGGCAGCCATTTCTGCTTCAAGTTGCCCGGAGGCTGAAGATTCTCGTCTTGTCTTTTAAAGGCACTCAGAATTGGTTCAATATTGCCACTAAAATATCGCGCATGGAGCGGAATTTTAAACATCCATTTGTTACCCTCCTGGGCCCTCGCATGTCAGGGAAACCTGAAGAGTATAAAATTACCCTCACCCCTAATTTCTTGATATTTTCATTACTGTTGTTATCAACTTAAACGGAGACGCTCATGACCTGATCAGCTAATTTTTCGAAGTTTAGAAGTATTGTGCATAACGCGATTATAACATTGAATCTACATGTTGATGAACAGAAGATTTCGCATTGTACACCTGCAATGAAAGGGCTGGGGACCGTGGTTCGATATCTGCACATGTCTCGGATTGATCTTAAAAGTTTGGAAATCACATGGAAAATTCATGCGTTTAAATCCTGCTTTACCCACCTATGCTTGATTTGGCATTCGCCAGGGAGTGGTTTGATTCAAAGCACCTCAAACCAAGCAAGTTAACTCCATACTGCTTTTACATGAAGCATACAAAGAAGTCCGGTTGTTTTCAGACATGTCATCGCCTGCTAATACTTTACCACGATCCGTGTAACCACATCTGGAGTGACTTGGTGTAAGGTCACTATTAATTCTTGGTAAATTCTTGATTTGAATTGAAGTTGATGACCGGCGAGTAGCTGCAGTTGTTGCCCTTGTCACGCAGTAAAGATGATCAGATGGCACAATATGCAGGTATGCATGGTACAGGATAATCAGTCATCATCTTGGTCGAAGCCTGAAACTTTGAAGAGTTTGCAAACTTTAATCCTGCTGGTGAACGTTCGATGTGACGGTTAATTGATTGTCAGGGGTTTGGCAAGTGCGCTGGGCATGTGTACAATGCGAATAAAATTCCTTCTGCGAAATCTCCAGTCTCATCAACAAGATCATCTTTCCTGGCCAACCTCCCGCTGTTTGCCATGTCAGAAGTTTATCGTTTGATAGATGCCCCTCTTGCCCCAACCCGTCACCTCAATTTCTTTTTCTCTGTCTTTCTCCTCTTGGCTTTCTGAATGGAAACCTGCGTGGCTACTTAGTGGGTCAGCACGGTTAGAAAACCGATTGGTTTCTGAATGGAAATGGGCACAGTTCATTGCTTCGCCACGCTGTTCGCTCTTGCACTTCTGATTTCCAATCTACCTTGGCTAATATATTGTATATAAGCAACGCTGCAGGATTCCTCCTCCATTGTGCGACCAGATTGCACAGACCAGATGGATTATTGCTGGGATCCTGACCCGCTTTACCCGCATGCCAAAAACGAGTGTCTGGAGCTAAATTGAAGTTACTAGACGCCATGCCATCTTTCTTAATAATAGCGCGCAAAAACTGGTAGCTTGTAATGATAAAAATGCAGCGACTGGTTGTGAAGGTATAGACACGAATATCGAGAAAAGTGGTTAGGTGCATTGGTGAGTTTTTGAGTTAGAAATCGCACCATGAAATAATCAAAATTTCATTGTCAGAATGCAAAGCCAAATCATTATCTAAGCCTGACTTCGGTTTTCCAGAGTGTATACATTGCCATCTGGAGCATCACTTCCAGGCTCAATACGGATGAAATAGGCATTGTGATTAGTAACGAGACCAATGATACATTTTCATGTGTCGCTATCATTTTCGCAGATGTGCTATCCATACTATGGGATGTATAACTTATGTTTTCCATCGAGTTCCGCAAATGTTAGCAGTGAGGCTGAGAGGAAGAATACCAGTATTGTTATCTGTTCTGCTTTTCATCGCCATTTAACAATCAACAGAAATTTCCCCTAATTTGTTTTTTAATGTTTGCAAAGCAGGGTTGGAAAATGTCCATGTCATGTTTTAATTGTTTAGCATGGCTATAGTGGAAATACGAACTGATGGAACTGAAGGAAAGCCAATCAGAGAGGTGTCGCTTATCGATTAGAGATTCCTGGCTTTCAGTTGTTGAAAGAAAAATGGCTGACGCCTCGAGCTGAAGCGCCTCCAATGTGTTTTTTTTTTGTTGAGCTCCTTCCTCTCACCAGTGGCGCTGTATGCGAAATACTAGACGCAGTCAATCGCAAACTGTCGATTGGATTCTATTGGTCGGCGCTTTCAGCCCAGTTCAATAACTTCGTGGTTCTACTATAGAGTCGATTTTGGCATACATGAACAGGGAAGCCCTAATTCGACACATAATGATGATATGCTCAAGCCATGACAACACATTTACTGTGGGCTCCCAGGAAACAAGTATTACATGTACAGTATATTGACGTGAATATCCAACGTTTACTAGTGTTCAGTTTTTTGTTTTGTTATATCTTTGTGAAATCGAAAATCTGGTTCTTCACATTGGTTCTTAGTTGTTCGATTTGTAAAAAAATAATTGTCAAATCTCCAAAGTCTATTCGTGATGTTATGCCTAGATCTGCGGTGCATGAGAAATTTCTGGTGCATTTTTCACTTTTGGGGTTTCCCATAATGCACTTTTGCCCACCCCTCGAAATTGTTATCCGTATCACTCCAGAGTGCGCATGGGTGTTCGCCACTGATAAGTGCTGCTTGCGTGCCATGTCATTTACAAAATGTAGGGCCTTTGTTTATACAGATTTTGAAGCCTCCGTCCGTCCCAGATTCTTGTATAACCCAGGCCTCCTCGGCCATATGTCATTGCGTCTGTGAAAACAGAGGGCGAGAATAATGAAGTTGTCACTCGTTTTTTTTGCAGGTTCCATGATTGGACTTAATTCGCTGGCAGCGCCAACAACAAACAAAGAAACGACAGCGCCCTCAAGCACGCGAAGGGAGTCTTGGATGCTGGGTCACGCCCATTGGTCCAGTCGCCATCTTGCAGTATTTTGACAGGCTGGGTGCCACACCTGGGCACGTGTGAGGAACAGGACAAGGAGGCCGTAAAAGTCAGGTAATAAGACAAATCCCCGGTTTTGCCTTGATGGACTGCAGGGCCTGCAAGTAACTGAAGTTGGCTACACCTCGCGAGTGTAAAATGGCGTGTTGTTGTCGGATGGGGAAATGGTTGCTGATTATGGGGTAGGGCCTGGGGCACTTTTGGGATGTCCTTGGCCGCCTTCTCCCCTCTCAACATCTGCTCTTCAGGGGCCAGAAAAGGCAGGCAGCAGGGAAGCAGGCACTGCTGATTCTGAGGGGTGCGTTGCCAAAAAGCCCCAGAGGTGAAAGGAATGCAGAGGTGCGTGCAGCCTTACGAGGTATGTCCCAAAAGTAAGTGGACTTGGTGGAGCTTGACGTGGTTGTGGTTGAAACAAGCGGACAGCATGTAGCTAAAGGTTGTATTTTGAAGAAGGTGAGCACTAATTCCATGTTTAGTCCTATGTATATAAAGCATGGTCCATAATTTACGGTAAGTGAGACATCAGGCCATGCACTTTGTTACTTTTGGGACAGACCTCGTTTGCACCTAGGCTTTTAAAAAGCTCGTAGGTGTCGGCTTTCATCGCAATATCCAAGTTTTTTTCAGCTGTTCTCCATTATTACCACTCGCCCATTGAATATCTCGGAGGCGTTCATCATTGCATTGTTTGGCGCACTCTCATCAGGTTCTTGACTTGTGCTTTCAGGAGGACGAGTGTCACGTTGCTCACCTGGCCCAGCGCCGACTTTGCCTGAGTGCTGCCAGCCCCATGGGACAGCCCGAGTCTCGAATTTTCGCAGTGCTTAAGTTGTTTTCCAGGCGTGCTACTACGTGACCCCAGTCGAAGACGATTAAGAGGAATTAAATCGCCGCACGTCTTAAAGCACCTCCAAGAATTAAAAAGCAAGGAGTTGAGCGGAAGGACTGAAGAGGAATCGAAGCTTTTCACATTCCTGGATTTGTTTTCCTTCCGCCCCAGCCGTTCTCGTTTTTCAGCAAGAAATCTCATTCCTGCAAAGTACCCAACACAAAAGCATGGATTTAATCCGCCTGGATTTTGCCGTAACCGGGGGCCGGATCCACCGCCAGCAATGAAGCGTGCACTTGGTGGTCTCAGTTTCAACGGTAACATTTTTTCCAGCTGAAAACTGACGATTTCAGGGATTTTCTAATAACACCGGCCAGCAGAGGAGACAGGTCAAGCGAGTGGAAAGCAACATCATCATCACGGACGACAGCTCGGATGCCATTGTTTAAACCTAAGCAGGCGTGCTTGATCTCTCCACCACATTGAAAAAACTTTTTTCGGCTTTGCTCGAGCACCACTCCAGAGTTCTCTAAATCCTCACGTTGTGCAGCGTCACTGCTGCCCTTTTTGTCCTCGGATTTCAATCGGATTGTGTGCCACCGGTTCTTCTGTCCAACGACTACCGCAACGTCAAAATGGCCGTGGATTTATCCCTGTCCACCATGCTTCGGGATCTGACTTTTGGTGAGAGAAGATGGCCGCCTCTGTCCTCTGCGGTGGCTGCATTCTTGCTGGTGCTGATGCACACTTCTGCCGCCTATGGCATGGGCCGGAAACCTCCGCTTCCATTCAACCAAAGTGAGTAGCTGATTTATTATATCGTTGTAAGCTTAAGGTAATTGTTGGTGCAAGTTTTCGGGGAAAAAACGCCTTACCTGGCCCCATGGTGCTGTTGTTGGTCACATTTAAGGCGATTGTGATCTCTTAGCACATAAGCCGGCCCAAGCTCCAGGGTAAGTTCGCCACCTAACTGCTTCTTGGGCGTCCTTCGAAATGCCTTTGACAGTCTCTGACTAGATAGTGAAAGCTATGCCTTTGGTTTTAATTGGTTATCGAATTATACGCTTTCTGTACCTGTAGTTGAGCGATCATAACCTTGAGATTTAGTCCGAACTGAGGCAAAGTGCGTGGTAGTATGCTGAATGTACATGTACGTCTCTCATGAATGATATTCGGTTACAGACAGTGATGCAGGATTTGTGCATCAGTAACCACAAGCACTACATAGTTTGAGGAATAACAGTTTTAGGACCTCGAGGCATTATCATTCAGTATCAAATGCGCTGGTACAAAAAAGTCCTGTTTAGCTTACACATTGAAACGATTGCAGGGATTTTGACAAAATCTGTCGATCTCACATTTACATTTAATCAAAGAACTTACATGAGTACCCACCCGTTCGGGTCGTATGATGAGATTGGCAAGTACATGTATACACATGTTGGTGCAGCGACTTTTCAAGATTTTTACTACCATTTGGGAAAAGAAAATGCGGTGATCAGATTCTTCAATCAGTACTTTACAATTCAAAAAACCTTACAAGAAAGCCCTTTTCATTTTCCAGAACGTTCTTTTTCTTACAAACAACCGCTCATCAGAAAACTCTTTTCAGCCAGTTCAGGTAAAATATTTATTAGGCGACCATATCAGCAAAACTGATTTAATCTATTAAGCCAGCATATGACGTATTTATTAAATGTCAAACAAAAACTTGCTATGCTGCTTATGGTATTGGTTCAAACTGACTGACCACTTTCTTCGGAGCATTTTTTCCTACTTTTATAATAATTTTAACGTGTATTCGAAGGTGTGTCGCTATCCAAAGAAAAAAAAAACATTTTTACTCGCTTGCTGGGGTCTAGGACAGCGAATGTTTGGCAACTGCCTACATGAATTATGAAACATGAAATATACCTCGTGTTAGGCGAAATAAATGTAAGCGTTCTGGAATGAGCTGTATAATTTCCCAACATAAAAAGAGCAAAGTTTACAAATTAGGAAGTGCCTTTTGTTTAGTATTTCATGTCAGAAAATTAGCAATTCTCATTTGCTGACATAAATCTGGTGTTTATCTTGACAGGTCCGTAGTCCCGAAATCACTGAATCAGCTCGTGTTTTGTCTGAGACCCCGAGCAGTTCCACCCCGTAATTATTAATTCATGCAGGCTTCTTAGCTCATAAAGCTATGAATTTGAATTTCCATAATGTGTTGAAATTCTGCTCTCCATAGTCTATGCAAATTAAAACGGGGTGTGCGTTTCTTAATTAACTTAGCACAGACTGATGCTGCACAGGCCCCCTTAATCAATAGCCCCGCCACGTCGAGCCAAGATTTAAGCCCTTCGGTGTATTTAAACAACAATAAACCCGCATCGATCAATCTCATCAAACTTAATTATTTTCACGTAATTTTGATCTAATTACCCATTCTCCTTCCTGCAGTGTATCCATCATCTACTTAGCATACATAATATGATGGGTATCGATCTGCAGTCGAGGCCTGGTTCAGCATTTTTACAACTCCCCCTTTCTGCATGCATGGATAGATATGGTTCGTGTCTGGTAAATCTGTTTTTTTCTAGTTGCAAAATGTAGTATCGATGGCGAAGTTGTTTCTGGAAATTAAGAAGTTTACCATGGTTGAGCAGGATGCATTACTCTCGAGTCTTTCGTGTCGCAATCCGCAAAAGAATGTCAACTTTTGTGGATTCTTTTACTGAAGAAGACATGTCCCTGCTCACATCATTGGTCGAGGTACATGTACTCATTCGATGTGGGGTAAAGTAATACGCAAAAAACTATTCAGGTGCCTGTCAGCAGTCTTCTCAAATGATGTTGACAATTCTGTTACTTGCACCCTAACTTTTCTTTGATTCTTGTCTAACTTTGGAAACTTATCTATTCCATGTGAAGAAAGTGTTCTCGAATACCTCGTGGATGTATCGTGGACAAACGCAATCCATCTTGCTGCAAGGTGTGAATGCAGTGTATTACTCGAGTATCAGACTCGATCGAATATTTTTGAACTGGGGAGGCAGCTGGCGTTCATTCGCTTCCGTCTTATCGTTTCATTTTTCGTGATAAGTAAGTTAGACACAGGTTACAGTTGGGCACATGTATATTCATGGCCCAATTCTTTCAAATTGTGCGACGGGTAGGGGACTGTCGCTGCGACAGAATGCTATTCCCTCTCAGGCCTCCTGTAACCCCCTCGCTGAACTGTTTAGCTAGTTGGCAATGCGGTTTTCGTTCAGATATCTGGCATTTGTCCATCGAACATGATGAATGATTCATGGGGAATACTCGGAAGAGGTGCTTCGCATTTTTGCGGAAAAATAGTTATCACGGAATGGCCGGAGGCCTTTTTGCAATTGGGTATTCCATTAGGAGCAGTTTTCTTGCAGAAAATGCGATGACAAGGACATGCCCGAGGAGTCTCACGACGTGCAATTGTAATTGTGAAATTCCTCGCGAAATACCCGGGAAGGAATTGGCTTCAAGTTTCCATTTTGGGATGCCTCTGGCCTCAACTCCTTTTGTAATATTTCCCTCAAAATTGCTGGCCAATCGTATTCAGTTCCTCCAGGTTAACATTGCAGTTCAGCAATTTCATTACCCTGCTTTGAATGTGCAGGCTAGGCATAGTCGACTTGTGGATACTATGAAAGACTGATAAAATTGTCCCTGAATTCCAAGAGTTCAGCTGTACTTGACAGCTGAAAAACTGCTCATTTTTCCCATATAAAAACGCCGTTTTGTATGCTGACTTCATACATGTATTGTGATTTTTCTTATGGGTACCCAAGCAGTAACCAAGCTAATAAGCGGAAGTGATAAGTGCCATATCTCCGATTTATTACTGCAGCTATTTTCGGCCTTCTTGGTCAAATGCGTTGCTTAATCGGGTGTAACTGGCTTAACACTGGATATGCCAATGTGCAACTTAATCCAACATACAGTGTGTCTTCCCAGGCGTGTAGGTGATTATTCAACGGTGCTTCCGTTCATTGCACAGATGCATTCTGGGTATGCTGCAGTTACTGTAATTCTTACAACGCAAAGACTGGAGAACATTTTATGCATTTGTAATGCACATTTTGCAATTCTTTTTGCATCATATGGTATTCTGGATAAGATGATTTTTGTATATTTGACAGATGCGCCAATTGAAATTTGGTTCTGTTAGCAATATTTATAAAACTACATATTCCTAATATTGTTAACTTTTCTTCTTTTGAGTCTTTCTCTTGAGGAATTCTCTAGTTGGCGCTAAGTGGCCTTACAAAGGTAACGTGACCATCAGTACATTAGCCAGATGCTGTATACGTTTAGCAGTGCCTGAGATGGCACCACGAGTGAGATTGTTTTTGTAAACATGTCGGGGATCGATTTATGGGAAACATTTAAGAACTGGCCGGTTTTGACAGACCTTGAACCTTTTGTTGCTTGGTCATTTCTTCCACATTAGCCGTTCTGAATTTGAGCCAAACAATGTCCTTTGACGTCTGTAACCTAGTTCTACCCTTCGGTTCTCACTTGGTGCTGCATTGGTTAAATTGTCATGAACAACTTTGGCTAAATCGTGGTCGTGGCCCATGACCTAACCTGCTTATTTCATCCAGCGTAAGCGCTTAATCTTCTTAAGTTGCCCACGTCACATATACATGTGCAAGCTATATCACAGCTGGCTATTCCATTATCATGCACATGTGGCCAAATTGAACTGGTGTTTCATCTATCGTCGTAATAATTTATGAACGAATTTGAAATTTAACAAAACTTAAGTTGTGATTTGTTGCTTTTCTTAAATCCATGATAAGAACCGTCGTGTATGGCTAACCTATGCATTATTCCCTATGCTTTCAAACAGACCAAGTCTATTTGAAAGCTACACATGATGAACATATTTTTAGCAATTTAGAAGTGCAGGGATTTAAAAAAAGTTGAGTTTTCTTATTCACGACAGCTATCGTGGTGCATCACCTGCGTGAGGTGCAGTCCTTCCCTCTGCCTAAGGGCCCAGTACCGAAATAATTAAAACTCGGGAGCAAGAGTTCTCACAATGCGAGTGCTCACAGCGCAACAATCCCACACCGCCCCCCCCGCAGAGAATTTGGCCGGCGAAATATACGACTTCATTATCACAATGGCTTAAGTTAGATGTTAATCAAGGGTGTATCCTGCTCTCGTCCTTATCAAGGTTGTGGCGCAAAACACGAGAGGAACGTCTTTATGAAGATGCTGTGCAGCGATAACGATTTAAATTAATTTGCCGTAATTGCCTGCGCTCAATCCCATATAAGGCCATATCAAAACCGAATTTACAGGGCCTGCATGATTTCGGATCCAGTTTAAAGTTCGTGATGATGGTCATGAACCCTTCTTCCATGATCCATGCATGTCACATCATTTGTAGTTTGAGCAAACTTCGAAGTTGGCTTCATTTTGGCCGGGGCATGTGCATGGAATAACATTCATCACTGACCGCTATAAGGGGGGAAAGTGAAACCGAGTCATATTTTTGACCCGATGTCGTGCTTTTAAGGAAAGTCATTTGCAGCTTTACAAATTGCTCGTAACGGCTGCCGGTACGTGTGCCTTTTCCGCAGGATGGATGCTTTCGCCTGGGTAATGGAGTGTTCTTTAATTAGAACCTTTAATAAAAACCTATCTTTCAAGAAAACTTCGAAGCCGTATTTCAACAGAAAAGTGAAAGCCGACGCCTGTTTTGGCGTCTTGTGCAACATGACTTCTTTCATCGCATTAATTCTCCACCGATGTTAGGACCCAACTTTTCTTGGCTGCTGTAATCGAGCTGAAGGAAGACTTGACGATTTCTCATTATATTGTTTTGTAACCACTTTTCATGTCTTCTACAACACACGTGCACACTCCGAGGCAGTCATAGTAGCGAGTAATTTTGCATCAGGGTACGAGGTCCAAAAAAAAATTAAAGTTACCCTTTAGTCCGATTTGGAATTTCTCTTGGAAAATGCTCAACCGCAAAGCACGGATGCATTACATAAAGCATCTGCGCCTGCAGTTAGCTGAACATCTTCCAGACAAAGTACCAAATTTCCAGGCAGGTATGGCATGTTAATATGCA
>JAQFYZ010002820.1:0-15426 GCA_034695085.1 Cylindroiulus punctatus | reverse complement strand
GTTAGGCCAACCGTACATACACTGTATAGTTAGGCCAACCGTACATACACTGTATAGTTAGGCCAACCGTACATACATGTTCACAGTATAGTTAGGCCAACCGTACATACACTGTATAGTTAGGCCAACCGTACATACATGTACACAGTATAGCTAATCCAACCGTACATACATGTACACTGTATAGTTAGGCCAACCGTACATACACTGTATAGTTAGGTCGAATTCGAGCTAGCTAAGCCTATAAATAAATATATGGCGTTGTTTTTCACGATTACATATGAAAATTTGCGAAATGGCATATTTGCGATCTCCTAGACGACGCGACTATAGATATAGAAGAGTCCTTCTAATACATGACGTGCATTATTTCGTCCACTCTATAATCCGTTATATCACATGCAATATCAAAGTTGTTTTTTTCGAATTCGCAATTGCGATATATACCACATGCAATATCTGATTGCTCCAAATTCCTATTTAGATTGGTTATAGTATAACTCTGGATCAAATCTCCATGGAGGCATTTGGTGCAACCCTTATGGAATATTATGGGCATGCCGAAGACAATAAGTATACAAAAAAAGTAAACACGAAAGTTATGTAATAAAATTTTCAAACGAGAAAATTAAATGAATGGAAATACAGCTGGAGAAGTATGTTTAATAATGTGAGCATTTATGAACTAAATTCCGGGTTTTATGAGAAACATAAACGGGGTATATGATATTATTGCGTATGAGAAGGGAATCCATGATGTATATCGTAAACAAACCAATTACTGTGTATACGAAGAAATTAAATTAATCAATTGGATTGCACGAAATGATGCTGTTTATAAAATTTAAAATCGATACTGCATGGCAGATGCATTTAAGCTTATATGCACTGCAGCATGCCCATCTTATATAAAAAGTCATAAAAACGTTTCTAAATGTACGATTCAGAGACTTACAACACGTTACAACACAAAAATACAGGGTGCATTGTCAATTAAAGGCTATAAGTAAATTCTGATGAAAATACCCATGGGAAATTGACCTTACAGCCTATATCAAATGCGTTATGGAGCATCCGAGTAAATGGACTTTAGACCTTGATGTCATGATATTTGCCTTACAGACTTCTGATCCGCAAAATATGGAAGCCTATAGTTCCAATTTGAAAATTGTAAATCTTAATTGTATGAATGGTATGAAAATTGTAAGTCTTAAAAACGAATTTTGGATTATCAAACGCTTCTGTGAATTAATTTTGAATCTCTTATACGGTGCATAACATCGCAGTACTGCAGTATAGCCCCCAATGCCCTGAAGGAAACCAATTCTCAAGAATATAATCCTTATATTACGTGCCATGGAACACCCTGTATACAGTCTATTAAAACTTGTGTTATTCACGTATTTGAACAGGAATAAACAAGGAATTAACGATAGGAGCATCTTCTCCTTAATGATAAACATACAATACACAAACAATCAATGTTCCAGAGATATGCAATTCAAATTATGCCAATTAAAAACAACCGAAGGATGTTTATGTTTATAGATGAGCTTAGTAGTGTGTATACGTCATATATGAACTCAAAACATTCGATCAATATTTTTTCAGTATAAAATACTGATTAATATGTGCGAAATTACCTGGCTTAGGTAATTATTATTAACCAAAATATGCAATGCAATATTTTGGACAAGGCTGTCTATATGATATCCATGGTTGCAATGTTTATCACATGGTCATAAATGAGCGCATTGTATAACATCCAGCAGAAAGGCTTAACTGTTCAACTCCTTCAAATTTAAGCTCCGAGTTGGTTAATATGATCAGCATTTAATGATGCATGCAGGCGCATGATTCCAGGTTAATTCATTTGTTTCATCATGAGCGGGGCTATAAAACAAATCAAAATTGAAGAAAATGTGTTAGGCCTAAAAGGGTTAAAACTGGGACCCTTGCATGGCATGCATAAGCAGTGGAGTGATTTCAGGACGCATTATTGATAGGGCCATCAATAATGCGTCCTGAAAATATAGCTCGGAAAATATTTCGAAAAATTGCTAAAACTCCGATTAGCTTTAACGGCGATTAAAGCGGAATTTAAGCAGAATCATGAAAATATGAAAACATGATCACTCCTCAATTTCATTTCATTTCAAAGTAAGTTTTTCGATAATATCTTTATGTGGTAGATTCATCTTAATACTAAACGAGTCCTTTCGCATATATACATGACACCATGTTGGTTTCGTGTTTAATATCCGATGCATTCCATCAGTCCTGAATTAATGATGCAACATTCGAATCTTGCAAAAATTGGATCTTAAATATAGGGCAAAATGAGGCCGAAAACGCTGTTAAAAGGCTCGATTATACCGTAATGGAAACATGCGATGCAAAAAATGCAAAATTTTGTTGAAATATCACATTTATGAGTATAGGCCTAAATCCAAGTTTATGCTAACCTGCAGCATATATCAATATCTCATCAATGAAAATTCCAAAATACTACCTTCGCAGCAAATTATTATCGCAAAATAATCCAAAATCGGAGAGCCAGTATAGACGAAGAAGCCCTTTGCATATATGCGGTATATATGCGAATAGGACAGAACATAATATCGGCTGCCATCTTGAAAAGGGATGCGAAACAACGGGGCCAGACTCAAGGTCCGTCTGGTTCAGACAGAAAGGGTTGTTCAAAGGGTTATGTGAGAGGGAAAAGGGGGGTCGAGGATAATAGAGGGGGATTAAAGGGGTATATCCCGCCGTCTGATTGGCCAACCGGCTGCAGAACGCATCTACATATTCTAATTTTAATTGGAAAATGTTCATGATCCAAGATGGCGGCCGGGCTCGTTTTGTTTACATGGTGGTACAGGGTATATCGATCAACTTGAACCCATTAGCTCGGAAAACCAAGCATGCAGATTTGGTAATTAATAGGTTGCACCAAACCCGTGTTTGTTATTGATTTTAAAAATTGATTCTATATAGTCATTTATTGTCGAAGGTTTTGCATAAAACTTGCAGTGTATAAGTTGCACTGTATAAGTGAGCGGTTAATCGTCACCTAAGCTATAAATAGTTAACGGATTGTTGACAAAGTAGGACTTGCAATGTCTGAATTTAGCAGCATTAATTAATTTAGTGCTACATGTATTTAAATTCGTTTTTTAAGAAAATGCCTATAATAACTTTGTGAGAAACACTGCCAATTAACTTTAAAAAACAGGTAATAAGAACAGGAGTATTGGGATTTTCTTAATTCTATAAGATAATTCCCATTGCATTTAATTGGTTGTTTTCTAGCAATTTTTATTTCATTTATGACCAAAATTGATGTGGATATAAATTGCTCGTCTTTTTCTATTGTACTGAAAACATAATCCTTTATGAAGTGAAACACTTAGCAGTATAAATAAGCCAATTTAAGTTATAAATGTATACGATATACATGTAGGAGTATTATGGTTTGGTTAATTCAGAAAAGACTATTTTCGATTTAATTGGTAGTTTTCTAGCAATTTTTACTGCGTATAAATGCAGTAAAAATTGCTAGAAAACGACCGAATATTATATGAACGATTCTCATTTCATTATTAAATACCATAAATTACTTCAAGATATATAAAGTATACTCGTATTCAGTGTCTTTGTTTGTTCAAATTTAATCTCTGCAAATCTGTTAAATCTGAGGTGGGAATCCTGACTTATAATTGACGTTTTTATTAAATTTATAGCAAATTGGATGCATTGAATATGGAGCTGATTAATTGATGAGGACTTATTTAATGCTCGTCTTATTTCTATTGTATAACCATCATCCTTAATGAAGCAAAACATTTAACACTATACATTCTTGGGTATATAATGTATACTTTTAAAATGATTATTACAACTGCCATATTTATTTTATCTATAATGCGTCCGAGAGTGCCTTTTTTAATTTGTAAAACGATACAAATTAAAGTTAGGAAAAATCCAAAATGGAACGCCACGTTGAATTCCTGACAAGTTAAAACAAAAATCATTTTCATCCAAATATTGGACTGGAGATGAAATTGAACTAAAAATACAAATATATGAAAAAATTTCGCTTCCGACATCGAATTCCAATGTTTGTCAAACACCCGAAATTTCGACAAAATGCCTTTTTTCATCAAATCTTTACGAAGGAACATATCTGTGGGCGATATGCAAATTCCGAGATGAGCACGTCAGGAAGACGTGAATGCAAATTCAGATGGAGAAAAGCTATTAAAACACGAAAATATTTTCAAAATTTTATTCCCCCGCAACATCGCCATTAAATAAAAAATGGAACGAAATTTAAATGTAATATAGCCGAAAGATATATACGCGCGACATTTCGGGTTATAAAACACGCGCATGTCTGCATCACAATTTCTGAAAATCTCCAAAATCCTAGTAATATAATGCCAGCAACATGTACATTATACATAGGCCTATACGGCGCTCATATTGAAAAATCGATGCTTGGCTTCCTTATTCACCAAATGTGCAAATTTCCCATGACTCCCAGTTTTACGAAAGGCACATTACGCATTTGCCTGTATAATATATTATATGGAGAGAAAAAAATGTCAAAAAAAAATCAGTTCACTTTTTGGCCTATATTTAAATGCTCGTTTCTATTGGCTGCATTTTACAAATAGGGGCCGTGCATAAACAACGTCCGAGGTTGGAGGGGGGTTGAGGTCAGACGGTTATTTGTATGGTACATTAGCAGATCCCTTCTGTGAAACCCTTCTATAACGACCACTCGTGAGAGTCATGAGAGTAACATGGCCTTAACTGTGGTTGATGCTACATGTAGCTCTCAGCAGAATAATACAGGGGGTGTAAAAATAATGGCAACATTAAGGCCCATTGAAAGTGATTTTTTGCAATTGAATTTTGCTAATTTTGGACATATATGATAATTTCAAATGAAACAAATGTTTTAATTCAAAGTTTATATCGATAGTAAGTTCCCGCGCTATAGAAAATGAAAAGACATTTCGTTTTTAGAATTTTTTCAGATATTCTTTATTTTGCCAACGACAGTAAATCTCTTCTATTCCCATTCAGACGGCAGGTGCTGCCCTCTATCGCCCATAAAGCAAAATAAGAGGTCAAACGTAGAATTACCGTTTTTATTAATATCATATACATTTCCATAAGTTGTCAAGAGCACATCCCAAAAAACGCGAGTCCGTGTTAATGTTTACAAAAAAATTTTAATATGTTGATCAGGAAAGGAGAAATTGTATTTGGTAATTTTATGCAGGGTGTCCCCAAAGTCACCACGCACTTTCAATGGGCCTTAAACCAACGGAATTTGTCGATATGTTTATGCGCAGCGTGTGATTATTTCAAAGGTCTGGCAATTTGGATATTCTTCGCAGCAAAAAAATGTGTTGGTGACAAAATAACATCGTCTATTCCTTACATTCTCAGTCGGATTAAAGGGGATGCTGGAGCAAGATTAAGGTGTTTATGCCTAAATTTAGAGGGAGAATAGTCGCAGCTTTTTTTGAATTTTTTTCTTCGAACGAACCCTTGTGTACGCAAATAGAGGATCATGAGACCGTGAAAGCGAGCTCGGGATGGGGTTAAACTCGGGTCCTTTGTGCGACCCCGTGACCCCCGCGGGGTCATGTCGGGGGTGGGGTCAAGATCAATATTGCTTGCGTGGTCGCACCTCCGCTGCCCATTATCCCCCCGTGGGAAATTCGGCGGAGTGGCCCGACAGACCACTCGACGGACCCCTTCCTTAGTCCCCAAAAAAGACCCAACCCTTTACCCCTAAGAAAAGACGTTTCAATGTGATTTGCATATAAACCCTTCCCTTTCTGGCGCCAGGCGGCAATGCCACAACATCGGGGGATTATTTGGGGACAGCTGCACTTTTGGGCAACCCGAGACATACAGGGTGGCCCAAAATCAAAGCTTGAAACTAAGTACGATATATGTGCCAATTGGCAGGTAATCAACAAAACGACTTGATTTGAATATTTCACAGTCAGAATTTTATAGTCAGACATTAGTTTGTAATAAAATTCTGATTGTGAAACGCAGCTGTATGTTATCAGTCACATACGATCTCTTATAAAGTTGCAATTTTTATTCCCTGACATTTCATCCCTGAGGGCTATAGTAGAACCACGAAGTGATGGAACTGGGCTGAAAGCGCCGACCAATAGAATCCAATCGCCAGTTTGCGATTGACTAAGTCCAGTAATTCGCATACAGCGCCACTGGTGAGAGGAAGGAGCTCAACAACAAAAAAACATTGGAGGCGCTTCAGCCACTTTCCTTTCAACAACTAAAAACCAGGAATCCCTAATCAATTAGCGACACCTCACTGATTGGCTGTCCTTCAGTTCTATCAGTTCGTATTTCTACTATAGTTACAATTTGAAAGTTACATAATCTTTCTGATTGTGCATTAACTCGAGTTTTTGCAGCCAATGTTTGGTCAACGTTTTCATAGGGGCATGTTGGGTGCCACAAAAGTGATATGAATGTCTTCGATAGCATTTCAACGTGTTCATAAACGGAGGATTGGTTGGTTTTGCAACAATTATAACCAGTTTTTTTGTCAAATTTAGGACTGAGATCGCAATCTCCCAAAATATGAAAATAGTCGTTGGTGGTGAATCTGCGCATGCCCAGAAAAAGCGAGGCGTATATAAACCGTGTTTGATTGCGAACGAAAACGCAGTCCGAATATAAATGCGAGCGATTTTTGAGTGATTAAAACACGTTTACCTCGTTAACGTGGCTGGAAAGATTGCACGAAGAAGGTCGAACATGAAAACTCTAGTTATGACCCTCTTTGCTCTTACGGCGATGCATGTAACCAGCGCTCCCAGGCCTAATTGTCGAAAACAAAAGTTCAAAATTGAAACTGGGTCGTTGCAGAATGAGGCCAAAATTAGACATCACGAAATGCAGGCAGCCTGCAGGGAACAAATTGTCCAAAAATTTAGCCAATGATTTCCAACCTGTTTCTCCATGGGTATATTTTTTGCTGAATATGCGTACAATTCCTTGTACTGTACAGTAGTTCAACGTGATATGCAAAATATCAGTTTATCACCAATGTCTAATTATATTATTTTTGTCTATTTCGCAGGTGATGTCGTATATGGGGTGCGATGAAACTAACGCCAATAATTCGGTATAAATATCAGTGATTTCGCGTTCCAGGTGAGTATGTTTGAAATTACTGCTTTTTTCTGTAAACAAACCGCTATATATTTTACGTGAATAAACGATATTTTATAAAACAAATTACACGCTCTTAATTTCGTTCATTTGTTTTGAAATTGTTTGTCAGGAGTGGAAGACCATAAAGCGCGTCCATTAAATCCATGTACACTGTATATTCTGTGCAATATATTTGATCCAAAAACTACACAGAAAGTCCAGTAAATTCCTCAAAGCTGATAAATATTAATGAAAACGTTAATATAACCCCACTGCATACTAGCACGTACACTGTATGAATAACATGTTTTAGTATGGTTTTGGCTCATAAAATGGTACAAGTCAAGTAAAAATATTCCCAATTCGGGATATAAAATGCCCGTTTTCAACGTGGCAGGTTCAAATCATTTCATAAGTATACATCCACCCCTGCATAGACATAAATTCCTGCATTTCCCGTTTTTTGTCTTCTTCATATACTGTAGTAACACGTTTTCACCATGTCTAGAAAGTGGTTCTAATTCGGCGTGTCCTCCCAAACTTTAAAAATTCCAGATTAGTTGCACGACCATGGTCGTGGCGTGTGTTACTCCTATAAGTCACACAAGTATAACCAAATTGCTAATGCAAATATACCTCATGGATTCCGCTTCGGGGTGTGGTCAAGTTAACATGGTTTTATGCACGCATCCCTTTTCAACATGGCGGCTGCTGGCTCCAACGACCACCATAAACTAATAATAAACAAACAAAGTAAAAAAGGACAGATATTGCATAATACGGGGGCATCTACGTGATTTTTATGAGAGGCAATTGGTACGTGCTCCCTGATTGTATATCCGCACACACACGACGATCATATCGAATGCAAAATGGCGGATGGAAAAAACGAATTAACAATCATTTCACTATTATGTTCAAAACAAGTATCTTTCACCTGTGTCTATTACCATGCTTATTTTTATAGAGTTGAAATCCAAGTTTTCTTGTGCACTGCTTGAATGCAGTCATCATTTCTGCTCGAGGTAATAACATCAACAAATAAAAATACAACAAGCCAATCAAATTCCACCAAAAATACTTTTCGAAAACTAGTTTTTCTTCTCAAAATATTGCTAGAAACTAAGAAATGCCTCCATAGTCCGTCACGTCCACAAGCTATTGCGTGAATATAACTGCTCGAAGCTTAATTAACGGTTGAAATTATCGAAATTACAATTTTTTAATTACGAACAGACAAAAATTTGGCTGCCGAACATCGAAAGAGTTTAGAACAAGAACCTGCGAAAACGGAACGCGAACGCGAGCCGATGACGTCACAGTCGACCGCAGCGCCAAACAGCTGCAACGGCGATTCAGCGAACCACCAGCCACGTGCCCTTATACAGGGTGACATTATTATCGTTATTATTATTTTAATAATTCAGTCAAAATTTTATTTCTGATAGTGAAGTAATCAACCTCTGACTGAAATATTCGAATAGTTCTGAGTTACCAGTTGAGTGATGCCTGATTTAAACTTCATCATCGTTTCTGTTCAACACCTCAATACGCTATACATCATTTTGCTAATAATTCACTTAAAAATAAACGTTCGATTTATGTTTATTTATTTCAGTTGAACTCAACTGAGCACCCACTGTCGTGCATGGTTTTGAAACCCGACTCATTACGCGGTTACCACCTGGTCTCCCGTTTTATCTGTTTGCCTATTAATAGGAAAACTGAAATTTTTTCTTAGTTCTGCACTGTGTGTTTCGAAAAGAACACATTTTTCGACATGGGAAATGAGGAGAAAATCGATATAAATTCGAATTTTCAGGATGAGGAGTAGGGCCACAGGGGATAACCAAACTGGAAAACCCGAACGCGTGTGCCGGAGTTGGTATGTAAAATTCCACGACTTTCAATGACTCTTCCATGACGATAAAAACATTTCATTGCCTTTTAGCATAAGGGAACATTCAAGTTTTTATGTCATCATTTCAAACACCCCCAGCATTCTCGATCTCCGAGACGTTACTGTTACTGTGAGATCGTGCTTGAGGATGACTCCCACAAGGGCAGCTGTCGTTGTTGGGACACGACAATGGAATGAATTTGTTAGTGGAACTGGCAACTGTTGGTGGGCGTGGCCACCCCTGTGCCGGAGTCACCTTCATGAACAATGGGACGGGGGAAAAAACAAGGGGTCGACGTTCCCCAAATCGCATCAATTAAAATCGACGGCGTTCAAATATTTGGCACCGCAGCCGCCATTATTGTCATTAAGTCGAATTTTTATTCGAGGGATTTCCTGACCTTCCAGGGCCAGTTACTGACCTTTTCCCATGATCCCCCTCATCCTCCACGTTTTTTTGGCAATGTGTGGACGAGGGTAGGGGAGGGGTCGTGAACCCAGGCTCTCGATTATTATTACGAGCTATTGAACGATTGATGGCGATGTTCACGTCATGGCTTGACGAGAAATTGAGGGGGAGGAGGAAAGGGGTCATCGTGGATGTCATCGGTGGCCATCTATGACGTCACACGAGCCACTTTCAGGGTTTGCATGATTTGCCGATAGCCCATTCAGACCGCATTTGGAAATCTAGATAAAGTAGGAAAACGAGATAAAGTTTTGCAATGTGAACCCGTGCCGGTAACAGAAGTAGATAACTATTACGAACTCGGTAATAGCTACGGTGTTCCAGCAACATGGTAATGGAGGTCACAGAGTTTTCTACAGCGTTGCCAGTCACTTTTTCTATACGATTTCCCTACGCATGCTCGAATTCCAAATGCGAATTCGAATTCACGTTCGATTTTGCATTTTTGCTATCTTTATTTCTCATCGTTTTCATTAATAAACGGCGTAAATTACGACGCAGTCCACCATTCTACACACACACAGGATGGACTGACAAAACTACATACACTGAAAACACTGAAAATCCATTTTGCGAGGTAGTACTGCAATTTAACGATTATGTACATATATTTGATCAAAAGATATTATCATATTCGATTTAAGGCCCATTGAAAGTGATTTCTTGCAAATTTAATTTTGATAATTTTGGACAGATATATAGGATAATTTCAAATGAAACTAAATGTTTTAATTCAAAGTTTATATTGACAGTAAGTTCCCGCGCTATATTAAATGAAAATACATTTCGTTTTTAGAATTTTTCCAGATGTTCTTTATTTTGCCAACGACAGGAAATCTCTTCTATTCCCATTCAGACGGCAGGTGCTGCAATCTATCGCCCATAAAGCAAAATAAGAGGTCAAACGTAGAATTACCGTTTTTATTAATATCATATACATTTCCATAAGTGGTCAAGAGCACATCCCAAAAAACGCGAGTCCCTGTTAATGTTTACAAAAAAATTATTTTCATACGTTGATCAGGAAAGGAGAAATTGTATTTGGTAATTTTATGCAGGGTGCCCCCAAAGTCAGAACGCACTTTCAATGGGCCTTAAAGTCCAGATGAACTTTTGATATGAAAAAGGTAGAACAAGTACAGTAAAAGCTTCACAAATGCAGGGTGTTCAAACACCCTGTACGAGCGGGCCAAGCCAACCGCCATTAAAAAGCAACAAAAAACACAGCCCACGATGCTCCCCCTCCCCCCACCCCACCCACATTTTCCAAGGGTGTTTATTTTCGTCCTCCCTCCGAGTTCACCAACCCGCCATTTGATTATTGCAGGACCGCATAACGAGCGCCGTACACACAGCAATAATAATAACGAGAATAATGAGCGACCCCAGCGACGTTACGTGGGCGGAAAGCGGGGGCAAAGGTCACGGGCGGAGGCAGGGAGGGGGAAAAAAGTGGCGCGAAACAAACACGTGACCAAACAAAATGGCGATGCAATGAGCAGGGAAGAGAAGACAAGACAATAAACAAGCAAGTACAGGGTGATCGAAAAGTCACGCAACCTATGCCAACGTTACGCTTATGTTATGGCTTGCGTCACTTTTCGATCACCCTATAGGACGAATGATACCAGTCCCAAAATCAATGAAAAACATAAATTTAGTTGCTGTACATTAGAGAGAGAGCAGGGTTCATACTCAAATTTACAAAATCATTTCCCTGACTTTCCCTGACAACACAAGTAAATTTTCCTGACTTATAAATCGTGTAAGAAATTTTTTTAAACCTGCTCATGAGATAAATATAATGTTCATTAATATCAACTTTTGGAAATGGTCAGCAGAAATCTCAAAATAATTAATAAACATGTAAAAAATTATTTTTTGGGAATTTTTTGGGATGAAATTTATTTTTCAATTTCATTTTGTTGAAAAAACTTATTTTCCCTGACTTTCCCTGATTTTACAGCAAAAAACGTAGTTTTCCCTGACTATCCCTGACCATTTTGCTCTTCCCTGACTTTCCCTGACATTCCCTGACTTTCCAGGTGCGTATGAACCCTGGAGAGATGAGAGCGACAACATCCATATCACAACCACAAAACGTAATCAAAATTTTAAAAAAAATTAAAATTCATAGAATGTCATTTGCAATTTTCTGTTGTTTCAAAGTTGATTTTGTCTAAATAAAAAAAGCAATGAAACAATTTTGATCACGTTTTTGGTGGAAATACTCTATATGGGGTCAGAAGGGGTCAGAGGGTACGTTGGTTTCAAAACTAATAATAATAATAATTTCTGGATCTAGGGTCTAGTGGCGCCACCTGTCAGGTGACTTTTCGGATGGCCCCTGCTCACTCTCGCGTCTGTTACCTAATCTCGGTTTTTTCTTAAGATAAAAGCCTGGATGGGAGCGAGGGAGAACTTTGACCTTCCTGAGAGTCAGGCGAGTGAGTACACTCGCAGGGGGCGCTGTGGAATTTAGGTCAAAAAGAACTGGCCATTCAATGGGGCTGGTGCAAAAAACCAAAAACCCCAAAAAAATGCTTTAATGATGAAAGAAATTTCGCCGCCCGTTGCATGACGTGCACGAAACGCGTCTTTTGTGTGCCTCGTGTGGATGGGAATTTCACTTTTCAACCTTTTTAACACGGGTGCATTCTTAGGCTGCCTGTTCGTTTTTGGACACCCTGTACATACTGCGTACAATGCAAAATTGAGCATTGCAAAATGTTAACATTTGAAAACTCACCATCAGTTTTAAGTTTTGGATAATGTGCACATTTTATGCACGTTTCGCACGTTTTGTTGGAAAATTTACCATTGGTTTTTGAAGTTTTTTCAAAATTATCACAGAATTATGCAAGTTTTCCTAAATTTTCCACTGTTTTTCTGAACTGCACCTTTGGTTTTCAAGTTTTTTCTAAATTAACACTGCATTTGCAAGTTTTCTAATCAGTGTATTTACCATGAGCAAGTGTTCCAAAATCGATTTGTGGAAAAGTTGAAATTGGTTTTTACAAGTTTTCTTAAATTGTCCATTGTTTTTCTAAACTGCACCTTTAGTTCTTCAATTTCTTTCAAAATTAACATTGCATTTTCAAGTTTTCTAATACGGCGCATTTACCATTGGTTTTTTCAAGTTTTTCAAAATCGATTTGTGGAATAGTTGCTATTGGTTTCTGCAAGTTTTCTCAAATTTTCCATCGTTTTTCTGAACTACACCTTCGCTTTTTCGTTTTTTTTTCAAAACTAACATTGCATTTGCAAGTTTTCTAATACAGTGTATTTACCATTGGTTTTTGCAAGTTTTCCAAAATCGATTTGTGGAAAAGCTGCAATTGGTTTTCGCAAATTTTCTTAAATTTTCCATTGTTTTTCTGAACTGCACCTTTGGTTTCTCAATTTTTTTCAAAATTAACCTTGCATTTGCAAGTTTTCTAATACGATGTATTTACCATTGGTTTTTGCAAGTTTTTCAAAATCGATTTGTGGAAAAGTTGCAATTGGTTTCTGCAAGTTTAAGTTTCCCGTAATTGTTTTTCTGAACTACACCTTTGGTTTTTCATTTTTTTTTTTTTAAATTAACATTGCATTTGCAAGTTTTCTAATCAGTGTATTTACCATGAGCAAGTTTTCCAAAATCGATTTGTGGAAAAGTTGCAATTGGTTTTTGCGAGTTTTTAAAACTTGACTATTGATGTTGGTAACTTTTGAAAATCTTAATTACTACCGATTTCGATTTAGATGGATTTACCACTGCTTTTCGAAACTGTTCCTTTGGATTTCGAAACTTTTTCAAAATTTTCATTGACTTAGCCAGTTTTCTAAAATTCACCATTTCCAAATTTGACAATGTGGACATTTAAGTTATACGATGTAAATGCAATGTAGGATGCAAACAGGTGAGTTAAAGCTTGCATGTGTAAACACAGTTCTATTAGAACGACCCCTTGATGCCAGTTTGGGAGCCTTGGTGGCGGCCATCTTGTTTCGACAGGTGGTAGGCAGGAGCGCCGAGCATTGTTACGCATTTCACTCTTAATTTATTTGAAAAATGAAAGCTCGTACAGGCCTATAACTTATCATACTGCGTGTGTGCGGTTTATAAGGGGGTTCATATAGGGGAGGCCCTCGATCTTAGGGGAACCACTCGGAGAAAGTCAATATATTTTCCACTCGAGATATTTCGTGTCTGTCTGTCTGTCTGGATCATGGTGGGCGTCCCATGATCCATCGGGAACGAAAATATATCTCCGAATGTTTATAAATAAAAAATACTGCATGGGAAAAAAGTCGCCGAGCAGCGCCCCCTTGTCTCGAAGTGAAAAAAAAACTTAGGGGGAGCGCCAGAAGGAAGCAGCTAGGGGGCAGCAGGTGCTACCCCTAACTGCATGACCATTTCGTTAGAACAAAGAAAGTAGTTAACAAAGTTTTGGGGCTTTTACTGTGCTATGGAACATGTGTCGCTCTGCATGCCTCAGAAAATAGCATCTCCACCATTCACTTGCAGGGACTGTCACTTGTTACAGAAACCAATGAGAATTTGCTCCAAAACTTCCTAAAAGCAATGATAAAATCTGCAAAACTTAAGGACACCAATGGTAAATTCCCCAACACATGAAACCAGTCGTTTGTATTTGCTACAACTTACTAAAGACCATGACCAATTTTCGAAAATGCACACAAACCAGTGGTAAATTTTAGAAAAGTTGCAAAAATCAAAGGTAATTTTGAAAAACTTTATAAAGTGACTGGATGTATGTTGCACGATGAATTTTTATTATCTTGAATGAGAATAATCAAAATGCATTGATCAATAAACCAAACATATCCATGTATGCAGTTCCCGAAGACAAAGTTTTCGAAAACTTACCAAAAACCATGGTATATTTTCGACACCCTACAAAAGCAACGGTAATTTTGAAAAACTTTATAAACCAAAGTACTGCATATGTAGTTCCCACAGCCAGTGTTAAATTGTCTGAAACTTGCACAATAAATGGCAATTTCGAAAAACTTCAAAAACCGGAGGTGCGATTCCCAGAACGACTGTTAAATTTTTGAACACACCCAAGAACCAATGGTAATTTTGAAAAACTGCATCAACCAAAGTACTGCACATGCAGTTCCCAAAGCCGGTGTTAAGTTTTGTATAACTTGCAAAATCAATTATAGTTTTTAAAAAAACTTCAAAAACCGAAGGTGCGATTCTCAGAACTAACGGTAAATTTTATATAACATCTAAAACCAATGGTAATTTTCAGAAACTTCATAAACCAAAGTACTGCACATGCAGTTCCCAAAGTTCGTGTTAAATTTTCTAAAACTTGCAAAATCAATGGTAATTTCGAAACACTTCAAAACCCAAAGGCGCGATTCCCAGAACGACCGTTACATTTTAGAAAACACCCAAAAACCAATGTGAATTTTGAAAAACTTCATAAATCAAAGATACAGCTGTATATGCAGTTTCCCATGGTCAATTTTCGAAAACTTAAAAATCCAGTGGTAAACTTTAGAAAACTGCAGAAACCCGGCCAAGCTAATTTTTCAGTTCAAAAACCACATTGCACTTTTCCACAAACTTGCACGATGGACATTGCATCGAGAAAAGGACTTTCATAGGTAGGTTTCCCAATTCCGACAAAAATGTCGAAAATATATTAGAGGGGTTGTAGGGGGATCAAAAATTCGAAAACCACCTGACTATGTGTGCATGGCCCCTAAGCAACACAGCTCATTTGTCATTTGCAACATGTGAGTTACCGTATTTTTCGCCGTATAAGACGCACTTTTTCTCCCCAAAATCGGAGGGCAAAAAGTGCCTGCGTCTTATACG
>JAQFYZ010002819.1:0-15429 GCA_034695085.1 Cylindroiulus punctatus | reverse complement strand
TAAACTAGCAATATGATCCGGCAGAAACACACGCGGCACACATTCAGCTAATCTAATTTTGCAGTTTATGCAAAAAAACGCATAATTAGGAAAACTACGCAGAGCAATCCCCACGTGCACAAGTCAATATCAACTAATTAAATGGATTCCCTGTGCATTAGAATTTACCAAGACGTTGACCTCCGATTACAAGTCATGTGACGTATACGTTATTTCAGGTGCCCAATCATGTAATTAATGCAGACATGGGTGCACTCGTAATTTGCATACATCATTGCACAATTATCCGGCTATTATTAAGGAATTTAAATAAAATACAATTCAAGTTTCATTTCGCAAATTTAAGCACTTTCCTCGTTTTTTTCACAAAAATGAATGCCTATATACACATGGTCATTTTAACTGTAAATGGGTTATATTTTTAATAATCATTGATGGATTTTCGTTTTGGCGATTTTTCTTTTAAACAAATTTTCTCATAATCTGGAACATATGTTTACCTGGCGAAAATCCATCAATAATTAATCAATAAAATGTAGCTTATTAGGCATATTTACAATAGATTGTGATATGGACCACCCTGTGCATGTGCTATACTCGAAAGTCCCATTGACCAAGTTTGGTCGCAACACTACATGTATGTCGCATAGTTTATGTTAAAGTTTACTCAAGTGCCTAGTTTTCTTAATATTTCTAATCATTTCACAGTGCCAAGTGCTACAGAAAATGAAAACTCCGGAAAGGAGTCCGATGACGAAAGCCAGTCAGTGGAAAATGACGAAATTCCTTTGCCAGAGGACCAAGATGTGGAAAACTATTTACCAAGAAACTTCCACGGGGCATATCAATACGAAGAGCTAGACGATGCACCAGCACCTCAAAGATTAAGCGAAAATAACTTAAACGACATTGCTGGTGAATAACTTAAAACTTTTTTTTCAAATATATCGCGTAAAATTCAAATCAGAAAAACTGTTTGACCATCACACTTGCACATCATGAACTTGAATTGAAATCATGCATGCAGATCATAATTTAGTTTGAGATGTTCGAATATGATGTAAAATATCTACAAATGTATGCAGCGTCCTATGAACATACATATACATGTGCATGTGCACTATTAATCAGCTAATATCTAACCCCCCACCCTTCCCCTTATTCCCCATGTTACCTACTCCATTTTCTTCAAATTGTCACTCAAAACATTTTTTTAATTTAGGTAAAGTCGTATTCATGACAATTGTAATCTCCCTTTGGCCAATTCCTCACAAATTATCCGCCAAAGTGGCGAACAGAGGGCTAATAGAATTTTATTTGCCATGCATTTCATGCTTCCGTTGCAAGAGTCAATCGTCGACCCTAGTAACAATGTGATTAATTACCCCTTGAAGACTGAGTAAACAAGAACATAAGACTGAAATAGGTTCACTATAAATAGTATCGATTTTTGGGGGTAGACATACACATATACATGTACGTCTACTTGTTGAGACCTATTTGCATCCCATTGCATGCATACAGTGACTCAAATGAAAACCACGCTATGGAAACCATCGCAATTATTTTTAGGAAAAATCTTAATTCATTAGGGAACTCGTATGTAATGATCATGCGTAATGAGATAGAATAATGTGATATTTACTCAACAGACGATTGGCTTTCGTACGGCAATGATAACCGACGCAAGCGGAGCAACAGAGCGAACGAACACGATTTTAGGAAACTGAGTTTATTATCACCCCTCGACAAGTTAATGAACATTCGTCATGGGGCTCGTTGGAAAAGAGACTCAAAACTGCACAAAGAGGATGTGATTGGCCTTTTGGATCTGTTCGCAGCAGAGGCAGCGAAGGAAGAAAGACAACAAGAAAGAGTAAGGCTAAACATGTGAAATTTGAATGACATTTTAAATGGTCGTTCTTGAATAACTTTAGTTATCATAATTCGGCATCTTTTGGTGGACATAAAAATGCCCAGACATATTGAAGTTATGTTTACATCCAAACGTTGTCCAACTATGGTGGACTCCACCAAATATTCTCATTTACTGATTTGCAGGAACGAACGCTGGAGGAACTCGAAGCATCCTATCTGGAATCTTTGGGGGAACCCGAATATTCCCGATTTGAAGATCCTAGTGATTTATCTCTCGTCGCTGACAATTATGCATATTACCCGGTTAGATACGAGGAACCAGAGGACGACGACGATGATGAAGCGGAAGATACCCCCGATATATTCGTCTTGGATCCGGAAATCAATCTCAACAGAAGATCCAATCCGTTCTACCCGCCTGTTGATTACAGGTACTTTCATTTTTATGATAGCGAAAGATTAACGAAAATGCCATTTATGGTGGAAGATGTATTTTTTCAAGGTTCCAGGCTTCGCAATCTATCCTTTTTTGTATTTGGGTTTCATCTAACCTAATCAAAATTAAATTAGATAGAGTGCCTTTTAAAATGCCTATGGTTACAGCTCAATTTCATTCTTTAGTTAATCGAGCTATAGTATACAAGAATAAAACCTGTCCTGGTTATCGCAATCTATTCCTTTTATGTCTTTCTGTTTAATATAACCTAGTATAACCTAATCTAAATTAAAATAACAAAAATGTAGATTAATTATCTTATTTATCTGCCCCACCAATGGGCAATCACTGCTAGCCAGTGAGCGTTAGGAGAAGCTCACTTTAGGGCCTCTAGGGGCTCGTTGGAATTTGATTCCATTGCTATTTACGTTATTTTACTTTATGTGATTTGTGATCATAAAGGACAATGTGATCAATCCATCGCAAATCAAACTCCCCTGACTTTCGTGGAAATTTAGTGGTGGCGGGGAATTTAGGGAGAACGAAGTGGACGTTTTAAGCAAAAATCAATCTACTTCTTAGAAATCTATCATCGATCAAGCCATCCTACATATTCAGAGTTATTGATTTTGAAATGACATTTTTTTTTATCCAAGGTCTCTGGGCATTATTGGATCCAAAAAACGTAGTATGGATTTAGCACGTCAACGGGGTTTGTGGGGCAGACTGGAAGAGAGGAAACGCAAGGTTCATCAGGAACCAGACTTCGTCGAACTTGCAAAAATTCTGCAAAACGCCGAATCCAACGGCAATGATCAATTGGACGAAGACGACGAAACAGACGATTCAGAGAAGCTGATTTCATTGGGAAAACTATTGAACGGAGATGACATGGACGAAGACCGATATCCCTTATATCGACGTTTATTTTGAATATAGTCCAGCAGGGAACGTAAGATTTCTTATCCTTATTTAAATTTACATTTTATATTGCGCTTGCTAACATTTAATGGTGAACATCCCTCATCTTGATACGTTATAACTTAAGAAGTCGTTCAAATAATATGCCATCACATTTACTTGACTTTCATTCCTCCCCCCGTTCACTCCCGCGTCATTATTCGTCATCAGTATGGACACCCCACCCTAGTGACGATATAATCATTGAGCGAAAAAATTCCAGATTTATTTTTATGAAAATGTGAGCATTATGGTACACTTGAAAGCATATTTTCAAAGTAAGAGCGCTGCAAACAAAACTGAATGACAAATTGATTTTGATCCAGTGTTTTAGAAAACACCAATGATAACCAATGATACCAAGGATTTGGCCATCACCCTTCCCCTTAGATGATGACATAATATTTGAACATCCCCTAAATTACAACCTCGTATTTCAAATTACGAATTTAATTTGCTCCATTGAAATTGGCTCGACATTTCTAAGTACAATAATACCAAAAATTATTAAGGTAAAGGGTAGCTTCTCGTTCTTAAATGTGAAAAAATTTCACATCATTATTCAGCCATCACCCGGCCTTACGCTTGCATTTCAAAGGGGATTAATTTATTGGGCCAAAATTGTACGATTGTGGGTGTGAAAGTTTTTTTTGAACTTTTATGAGATCTGGTGGAGGAAGGGATCAGCATAATATGTGGGTGTAACGCATTAATCCATAAAATTTATTTCCTGATTTTCAATGATAATCAGATGCATGCATAATCTATTTCCGGCGAGGTGGTCACATTCAGAAATGAATGTGTACGATTAGTTCGCCCCTAAAAGTCGACCAAGTACAGTGGGATGATAAGAGTCCTACCCCCAGTACAAAAATTCAACTTAACTGTTTTAGAGTTTTTGGTAAAATTTTGGTAAAAAAAATGATAAAGGATTCCTGAAGTTTTATGTATGCTACATATGGGCTTTATGATCACCCTGACATGTACATGCAAAGTTATCGGCTTTTTCTTGTCTCTACATTCACAGACCAAGTAAGCTCAATATTCATTAGGGTATTTTTAGCATCAAATGGTGAAAAACTCCAGATAGAGCCTCTCAATTTAGCAGATACTGCATTCGGGATAATCGATACTGATCATTAAAAGCAAGCTTTTCCATCTCCTTTTTCAGATACTGTGAATGTTGATCGCAGGGTTATCATCAAATTCCCTGTACGTCATACCGTGGTAATCGAGAGCCATTTGTATGGAATTATATGAAAGATCAGCTGCAACTTGTTTAATTATCATCCGCGAGGGTATGAATCAAAAATAGTCGTTTTATCATATCCAACCTCCTTCCTTATATGTAGACCACGAGCCTTAACGTAGATTAAATCATATCGTCATTTGTTGGTCTGTCTGCTAATTGCTTATTTCTTATACCTCGAATTTCGATATCCGAGCAATTTTAAACACAGCTGTATTTATTGTGCTCTGAAGTTTATATTTGATTGCCAGTTTTACTTAATTCGTTCATCAAATTTGTAAAAATCATGCAGTATCTACTTATATAAATATTGGTCTGTATTTTTGTGAAAATGGAATTTTAATTTGATATACGTGAGTCTTATAAGGTTGTGAAATGAACGATTCAGGTATGAAGGAAATAAACATGGTCATATAATTATACATGTAATTAGCCATTAAATTTGTGATTTTACGCCTACTGCGTTTCGAATTGCGAAACCAATGTCTTAACAATTAGCACCATACAGTCTTACAAAAAACAAGCCACCATTTAACGAAAGAAACGACATCTAATTCTTCTAAATAATATACAATTTACAAACCACCATAGTGTACATCAGTGAACCACTTTCCAATGTGTCTATGCATTCCTAGAGTTTATGCCATTTGGAATTATTTACAAGTAGTTTTTGCAAATATGGTTTATAGCAAATATGCAAAATATTGGAAAATATGCAGCAAAAGAGGCATTTGTAGCGCAAAGATCAACACATGCAGGAATGCAAATGGAGTGAAATCGAAATCACTTTTCATTTCCTATTCAGTAGTTTCATAGGTAACGAAACAAAGTAGGTGTGTTATTTATGGACAAGAGGTCAGAACACGTCTGCCTGCTTAACTAATCTGAAAGTTCGATCAAAACATTACATAACCTAATTCAACGGTCGTGTGATATTTCGCCTGCAAACCTCAAACTGCTTTCCCACACAGGTGACTACACAAACACAACAAACTCGTCTATATGAATCTCACAATCAGTTCATCTATTTTTGCATGCGGACAATTTTAATGAATTCCTCTTCGTTATCGGATTCTGACAGCCCAACAGTAAAATCGGCTGGCGTGCGAGTGACATTTTCGAAATGCTAATTTTGTCGGATATGGCACACCAACAATGGAAGCTCCACAGTCTGTTTATTTATTATGCCAATAAATCAAGACTGCGTCAATGATCCTTGCAGCAGCAGAAGTCATCGTCAGCCGAGATCGAACTCTAAACATAATAAGCTCAATTAATATAGGAAATGCATGGCAAAATATGAAGTCCATTTTTAATATTTCGAATCGGCTTATAGCAGCAGATTTAAACTAGGACATACAGTAATATGAAAACTGCTTAAAACTGATAAGTTTATTAGTCCATTAAAGATACTTTGGTAATCCTTCTAATCATTCAAATTAATCTCTCTCCTCGAAGCTCAATGCTTTTAATGGATATACAGTAATATACGTTACGCCCTGCTCCAACACACATGTATGAGCAAAATTTATATTTCAACTCTTGCCTAATATGATCCACAAGTACGTCATTCCTGACGTTTAATCGTACATCGGAACATGGTGAATGTAATTTTTGTCGTTATTTTCAACCTGATACTGGTTTACTAGTTTAAACTTTGATAAAAAATTTGACTTATTTAAATAAATAACGCTCGAATCGACATTTTGCGATGAAGACAAGTTTTTACAAAACTTAATTGGAACAAAAATAACTCATTGAACGTTGTTTTTGGATTAGAAAGACAATTTTTTAATCTCTTAAATTTATGATTAATTTTTGCGGGAGCATCTTTGATACCGAAAAAAATGTCTATTTATGACAAAAACAGAAAGCTAACCACATTCACGAATAGAACATGGTAAAAATTAGATTACTGATACAGGGTAATAAGAATGATCGCAGAATTACCTCACCCTGCACATATTTCGTGTTTAAAAAATGTTCAATGCCAGACTAAATTGGCTAATTACTGTCTATTGGATAATAAGTAGCTTCTGTTGGCAATTTTTGCGCAGCAGTAATTATCCCTCCATTTTCTATTCCTCTATAATAAAAATAATAACACCGCAGAGATTAGTAATTTTGGCCTGAGTCCTGTTGAACTAATTAGCCCATTATAGCGCCGAATATAATACGCAGTGCCAAGTTTGCCACGATTTTCGGTCTTATCTCCAAAACTGAAATTAATTTATTTTGTGTCTTTGGCACATTGAGTGGCCTAAATTACATAGCACACTCTGGAATTTGCCATTAGCTCGATCCAGGATTCGATAAGCACCAGCTCCATGCAGATTTTCAATTCAAGCTACAAGTGGATCATGAATGATTTCAACTTCAAAAGAAATGTAAACCAGTACGAAAATAAAACATTGCAAAATCGCAATTCAGCCTTAAGACATAATGACCACATGCCGATCGATGATTTTTAATTACACGCTATGTGCAATTAAGAAAAAAAAATATAGTCTACCGAACAGAAACGGAAAGTTTTCTCCCAAAATGTTATACTAAAGTTCATATCTGGTACGAAATCAGCACAGTATATTTTCTTTAGTGTATTTAATTCCGTGGAATATCCTATAAAATTCAGGCAATTAAAGATTGCACAACATCTGTAATAATTATTGCAGATAATAGTTTGGGGAAAAAAATACACTAAACGTTGTCTGAATAATTATTTGCAAAAACCTCTAAAACATCTGCATATTTTTCGAGAATGAACGTTAGCAGGTTGTTATTCACAGACTTTTTTCAATATAATATCAACTTTAGAGAACATTCAACAGAATAAATTTAAAAAACATTGAACATAAATGAAATCTGAGAACACTGTACATGACTTGGGCATATGGCATGAGTAATCTTTAGAAATCTGAGGAAAAGTACTGAAACAAAGTAATGCCTCATGTGTGCAGGAAATTCTAAGAAAAATCTATAAATCAATAGCCTACGTGCAATGTATATTTTCCAAAATTGCACACAAACCACGTTTCTTGATTTCGTTAAGTATAGTCGATGGAAGTTGTGTGCTGTATTCGTAGGAAGTGATTGTCATCTGTGTCACGTCAATACCCACTCAAAATATAATATTCAAAAAAACAGCATGGGCGGCTATAAAATAAATTTTATTCACTTGACCGCTCAAATAATATGACGGACTTTACTGTAGAAGAATCACGACTGAAGATCAATTACAAGTGAAGACTTAAATTTCAATAGAATATATTGTCAAACTTACATTTGTGAGAAACTTTTGCAACATTGACCATACATTGTATTACCTCATAGTAACGTATATTTGATAAATTTTGCATTTAGCGTGGAAGAAGTGATAATATTAAGGTGAACATTTGAATATTGTTAAGCTTGGTTCAAAAATCAGCTTTCTGAATATTTTTGGCACTTTGGTCCTTTTGAAATTAAAGTCTTTAATCTCAAAATGATACAAAATGAAAAAATAAGATGTTTTTGAGATATTACTTGAGGGATTACAGGTACATCTTTTTGACATTCTGTCAAAAAGATGGACCTATCCATAAATACAGCTAACCAAATAAATTTTATAATTTTTATACTCAAAATCGGAGTTAAAGTGAGGTTCTTACTTTGCTACAAGTAGTTTTCCCTATAGTATGGGTTAATAATATGAGCATGTTATGTGGCACACATGCATTCTATTCTTCAAATGTTTCAAATTTGACTAAATTCTTGTGCACCCTCTTGTATTAACATTTCTAATTGAGTTTTTACTTTTCGTTTTTCTTCAGTTCCGGATGCTTAACGAAAAACAGTCATTTAAGTCAATGATTCAAATTTCTGAAGATAATTTCCAGGATGTTGGGATTTCTATATTATAACCATTTAAGCCAGGGTTCAATTCACTTCAACTCTGTACCCTACAATCAGTAAGTGAATGTGATGTGGTAGGAAGGGATCTATCAATCCCATTTGTTCAGCATTTACCACTGTCATTATGTGCATTTCTTTCACCTTCATTTTGATTTCTGTCCAGAGATGGGGCTGTATCCACTTAACACGCCCATGATTAACCACGATTTTTTAAACCTGACACCAATAAGTCAACCTGAACACTGTCATCAAGTCTGCCCAACCATCTTTAGGAAAAAAATCAAAATATACCGTGAATTAAACTGGAATACTTTTTATTCCAATGTGGTTTCTGTTTATATCGACCTGATTGACATTTCAAAGATTCACTGGTTCTTTACATCCTAAAAAACAGCAAAACAAGTGATTGGATAATAAGTGGGCGAAGCTAGCTTCTGCGACATCTGCATGACTGCTTTCGTCTTTTGAACAGACACCTGCGAGTATGTGTTACGAATAAGGCTGGTTATAAATTGCCAATAAAACCATATTAAAGATATCTGCCGAAAACAAAAGCAATGCTTCTAATTGGGTGTCTGAGCAGCGACTGAATATTAAAAATGCCGATAACGGCATATTTGCTAACCCATGTAAAACGAACTATTGCACAAGATATCAAAAACATGTATGTGCATGTATATGCACCGGAAATTTACAACTGCAACGAGTATTATGTTTGGCACACCTAACCTACTTAAGACAAGATTCCAACCGACAGGGTTGGAATAGATCCAACATGAAATAGATCATGTTCCCCTTTTTTGCTTTGCCTTTTTGCGTTATTCGACTTTTAATAAGCCTAAAAGTCCAACGGCTGATCGACAATTTCGTAACACAAACAGCCTAAATATCGACTTTAAAATTTCATATATTTGAAGAAAGTGTTTCAGCGACGATTGATCGCTTGAACATTTTCACTGACCTGCAAAAACATAAGTAAAAAATTAAAATTCTTCTATAAATGTTTTTCATGTGTAAGGTAGGTTAAGACTGAACACCCAATTTTTAATTGCTAATTCAAGTAGAAACTTGTGACTTTTTCTTTTCAGTTACATTGTCATGCTACGCAATCGTTACCATACCTTAAATAAAGCTCCATGACAGGTAAACACGTTTACATGCAAGACTGAGTTAGGTTAAGGTATCATAAAGCTTGTACATTGTACGTGAACAAAGTTATACATGCTCAATTTCAAATTATTTATAACCGTCTGTTTGATTGTTTACTAAATTTGCTGCATTTTTCTTTTTAGACTCGTGGCAAGAGAACGATAAATTATCAGACACTGTATTATGCTGCCAGATATTGACACCATGACAGCAATTCAGACAACGATTTTATACAATGGTTTATGTAATCAATTTTCCACGATTGTTCGAAATGGTAGTGACCAGACCTTCTTGGAAAAATATTGACGTGCAAGAAGCACATTCCTACTTTCGAACAGGTGTCCGTCCCCTGTGGGTATGCAATGAAATGCTCGCACTGGTCATTTACCTTATCTAGCTCGTAGCACACAACATACTGCATGATGCATCAACTGTGGCACGACATGTTATTTCATTACTTAGACTCGAAATTGCTCAAAAAACGACATAGACCTAGGTGGAGCACTGCGTCTCGCTTGCCCTGAATCCAAATATCCCATGAAAACGAAAACCAAATTCCAAGGGTGCTGTAAAACAATGCCTCACCCAATAGAAAATGAGAACGGTCAGTGTAAAACTAGTCACGTCTGCCATGTTTCTCCTGAAAATTTGTATTCTTGCATTTGGCTCCATGACATTTCTCATGCGTCCAGTGACACTTGACATTAGCATAACTCCATCTTCTCGCAAGATAGACTTACACTGGGTGTAAAAATTAATTTAAAATGTCTGAAAATGCACACCGTAAATTTTCGGCATTCCATTATGCTTGTCGGACAACTCCCAAAAGTGCATTTATTCAAGTTTATTTCGTAATTCACCTTACTATTTCTTAATTAAAAGTGTTAAGTACGAAATAAGGTTAATGTTCATTTGTGCCCCACTTGCAAAGTGAAAATTCATGTACATACAAGCACTTGTTCAAACTTAAGTGACGAAAGATTAAAAAATAAATAAAAGTTATCCATGATCTTTGTTTAACTTATAAGTCAATCCTGTTATTAATCAAGATGCCGAACAGTTCAAAGTTTAGATTTCATAAACTTTGTTTTAAATTTTGATGCTTCCACAACTAAAAAACGAAAAGGATAGTAGAAAAAAAAGTTTTACAACTTGCTATAAAACGTCAGATATTACTTGTGGCTATAACCCAGTAAAGTAAAAATGTTGTATAATTTTTTCTTCTCATTTTGAAACACGTTGTACAATGTACAACCTCGCTATGTAACAAGTTGTGTTACAGTGTTGAATGCGACACGACACTAGTATAATATTTTTTACACTTTCAAATAGTCTGCATATACAAGTACATGTAGAAAGAAAACTAAATTTTCGTTGACAACTCCAAGATACAAATTTTTGTTTGAACATGTCCTCCCTAGCAGACGCCCAAAAGTGATTGCATTAAAAAAAAATAATGAATACAGACTAAATTGGCTAACTGTTAATCGTTGGGGTGCCGAAATCATTAGCACGTATCTGTTTTCCAATTTGATGATAAGATAAACTGGTACATTTTCGGGTGATTTTTGCCATTGAAAATGTAGGCTGCATCACCATACGAGGTATGCTAATTCAATTTGTTTTCTATTTTTTTTATTGCGCATTCTGGAAAAGAAAGTTACGCCGAACAGCACGAAATCGTTAGTTATGTTAACAGCCTTTACTATATCACACTTCATAAATTATTTAAACCACAATACCAGCATCGTATAAATCATTCGATTGAATCTATTCTGACGCTATGAAACCGATCTGCCATGACGTATTGTGAAGCATCATAAATGTGGATAGATCCAACTTTGTCCAGTTATGGAAAACAAAAACCAGTTTCACGAAACCTTTTCACTAACTGGTGTCATTAAACGCATAAAAACGCAATTGGGGCAATACGAAATTTCTGCGTTTGACGTAAATGTCAGGCACTCGCTGCAAAATCATCATTGTTGCATTGCCACTGGGCTAAGCAAAACATTTAATGTAGGCTATCATTAAAAACGTTGTTTATCTTTCACCGGCCACTGATTTAGCCGTATACCTTCAAACCAGTTAATTTGAAACGAAATGACGTTGAGAATCTGCACTTTTGCAAACTCTCAAGTCGGTACATTTACAAAAATTGAAATCGGGCCTAGACGACACACCTAGAAATAAAAAATCGAAGTGCACCTGAATGTTACTTATAAATATTAAACATTAACATTATAGGCGGATTTATTATACTTTTGCAACAATTCTGTTGTAGTCTCAAAGAAGAAAGGAAACAATTTAAAACAAAGGAAATGTGGTGCACGGTGCATTAGAAAAATTGAAACATTGCATCAGGTTTAAAATAATTATAAAACCTGTTCCATATGTTTCATATGTAACCTAAATCATATGTTTCATATGTCATGATTTATTATGATAATACTCTGTGGGCAGTGTCAATTTACAACTTAAATCTGATCTCTATTGGCATTCATTTATATTGACTGAAATAAATCAAGCCCAAAGGAAGAAAATTCATGCCATGAAATGGTTGAACATTACCAGAACCAATTTCACCATTTTTTTCATGTGCTTAATTCGAAATCAGCTTAAGACGCTCCGCAGGCATGCCTATGGTGAAGTCAATGAAACATTTTTGTTTGAAATAATCGCATCCTGGTGTAGTCAAATTTAGATGAATTTACTTTCCGTAATATTTAAATTTATGACCGAACTGCCAAAGAACGCCTCTGGAGATACAAGTTTTTCAGGTAAGACACATTCAAACGAATTTATGTGCGAATGCATGGGCAGTGTGATATTGTTTTAAGTTATTGCTTACAATTCTCACAAAAATGATTGTATGATAACCATATAGACCAAAACATGTTTGACGAGTTAACCATACAGTTAATTTAACGCTAAGATCAACATGCCTAGAAGAAATGATTGCGAATGTGTGCAATGGAAAATAAAATATTTTTTTGAACGAGTTAATTAATTGTAAACGCTTTCAATCACTCCATAGTAACTTTCTTGCAAAGAACAATTTTGCCATTTGCAAATCAAGACTAATTTCTAATTTCAATATGAGCTTATATAAATAGCAATAAATAGCAACAAGCCAAATGATATTATTTCAACCTCATTTTTACTAACATTGGCTGGAAAACAGTTGTAACTCTATTTCACTTTCATGGACAAATATGGATAAGTGTTTATTTTTCTGTTTTTTACTAGCACTTAAACAATTCAGCGTCACACACACTAAATAGCATCTGGCATTGTGAAATCATTTTTTAACGTTTTAATGTTCAAAGATTAATTTATCTTTCGACGAAATAAGTAAAATAAATTTCAAATTTACATGCATTACAAGGCCCAAATACGCTGAAAAATTTATAATTCATCATCATGATTTGAAAGTGGTCCGACATAAATATCAACTTTTGAAACAAAGGGAAATTGAAGAAGAGTCATTTCAGATTAATCATTTACGTCCAATTAAAAATTCCAATGGATGAGCACAAAACAATTTCAGGCTTCTTTACTTTGATCTTCTTTTAAGTAAAACTGAGGTAGACCTCAGGTATATCAAATGGCTTGCATTCTTGGATGAGAGAAGGTGCTGTTTAAATTAAATAAAATGTAGATATGGTCATCATAATGATCAAAGTTACCGGCGTGGCGATAATCATATTCAAATATTAATATTCAGAAAAATAATATTCGAAACCATTTCTCCGAAACATTTTCACGTCATATTATCCTATATCATGATTGAAGACCTCACCTGAATAACGATGCAACCCACAAAAACCAAACTTTACAGGAGAGCAACCCACATCAATGACCGGTCTCCTTACAATTACGTTCTACGTAAAACACAAATTTTAAGCAACAATATGGTAAGGAACAAAGTTCAACAAGCTAACCAGTCCATCTTATTCTAGATGTCGATCTGAACAATATTCCACCAATGTCACTTTTACCAAAATTGTTGGTTACCAAACTTTATTAGGCGAGGTCTTCAATTGTTAAAAGGTATTTTGACATATCAGTTGAAACAGAAGTGATCAGAACGACTTCTTTTGGATACCAATTAAAAGGAGTTCTATACATGTAAATACAGTTAAGAAAAATAATTTCTGATTAGGGTAATGAGAAGGCCAATAAATTAACTGCGTATAAACAAGCATGCGTCTTGATTTCTCAACGTCCAGTTTCCGAGGTAATTTTATCTAAATTGAAAAAACTGGATTACAGCACGAAATAATTATCACGTTTTTCAGCCAAATGTAATACATGTACTTAGGAAGTATCCTAGAATCTCAGAAACACGAGCACAAGTAATTAAAAAATTGGGTAGTGTTTCTGAAAATTTATTCTGGTGGAACAGAATTGGGCGAGCTTGAGCGAGCACGTCTTGACTGAATTTGATATACGATTGTCAACTAGCAATAACTTGTCCATATGTTTAAACAAAACATTGCATTTTAATAATTAAAATGCTATAATGCATGTTGACTATAATTTCAATGAGGGCATATCGTATCATTATTAAACGAAGATAAGTTATTAATATAACTTCGATTACAAAACCTTACCAACAATCACAACTTATTACCATATTGAGATGTCATCATAGATATAATGAACTTTGATAACAAGGCGTTAATATCACTTCACTCATCCCATCAACAAAGGAAATTTGATATCGATAGTAATAAAACTAAGACATTTACACTGTAGAATTTGTATACACATGTACGTCCTTTCATTGAAGATTATTGAAAAAATATTTTACAACAATTTCATAAGATAAAATACTTAAAATGATTTCTCAAACCAAAATAGTTTAAGATTTGAACAAGTATGATGACAATGCAGATACTGTACCTTGAAATGAAATAAGCTTAGTTAATTCCCCATAATACTGTCTATGTGCGAATTGGTGTCATGCATTTGCCACCCCTGTTGATTTCATTTAATTCATACACTTCGCATTCTGCCTTGAATTCAGTCTATTCATCAACAAAAACTGCACCGAAATTGTCACGGTTCCATGACGGTTTAATTAAAAGATTTAACTCGTGTTGAATTTTAAAATGTAATAAAAAACATCTTAAACAAAAATAATTTTCAGAACTTGTCAACCTAAAACGAAGAATAAACCCCATCAGCATTAATTGCACTTTATTATAAAAAAAATATTTGGGCTGGCACAGACAAGTTTAATAATAACTGATAATGTGCATGTAATGTGGGCGAATACTGTCACGTTTAGGTAGAATTTACACCAAGATGCCTTCATTCATGGTTGTTCATTAAACATGTATGCTAAACCATTAAAGCTGTATTACATAGTCTGGATACCATTTCGTGAAAATTGGCTTTAAAGTGACTCCTTAACTATCTGTTAGAAATTGTGGCATTCCTAATATTGTAATCAATGTAGTCCTAAGTTGATTGAACTAAAGACAAGAGATGTTAAATTTTATTTTGTTTTAGACTAGGCATATCGGCACGATTTAATTTGTAAGAAAAAGGAAAATTGCAGCTTTGGAGGAAGTTTTCAGTCGCTAGTATTTTTAATGAATAAATTTCATGGATGGTATAACAAAATCTATTGAATAACATTTTCATTATATATTCAATAATGAAAACAGGCCAATTTAAAATAGGTGGTAATGTTTTTCAGTATATCACCCTGTATCTGCAGATTTAAACTTCTGTTTGTCATGATCCATAGCATGTCTTTAAATTCCTAGTGCATTAAGGGAATTTATTGTTTTTATAGTACTCTGGCTTCGTTATCTCGTGTTCACACAGTGTATTTACACTTGCATATTAAAAA
>JAQFYZ010002818.1:0-15432 GCA_034695085.1 Cylindroiulus punctatus | reverse complement strand
CTTACAGCTTCTTCATCCAGACAGTACTGCATACATTCAACACTGACTTTAATTGCAGCAAGCACAATCTCAACATGGAGAATCAAAAATGATGGTGAAAAATAATTATTGCCTGCAAAAGATCACTGGCAACGGTCCTGTGTAAAGGAACAAAAGCTTGAAATTCCAGAAAAACATACATGGCATGAGAAAGTGACCAGTGGGGCAAAGGCCAACTCCCTGAACAGAATATGACTCCTAATCCAGATGGCACATGGTAAGAGGGGGAAAGGGGAAAACATGAACAACAGTACAATTTTAAGCACTGCTAAACAAGGAATGTGATGGGTTTCAAAAATTCCAATGAAAATACAACTAAAAGTGCAAAAATACAAGAGAAAGAGTAAAATACGAAGTGAAAAACTATCAAAAGAAGACAGAGGCAATAAACTAGTTAAAAAAATAGTTAGAAAGACAATAAACGACAAAGACTCAACATTCAACAGAAAACCAAAACCATAATGATGAAAATCAATGACAGTAAAAATCCCTAACAAAAATTGCGAAAATTCAATGCAATACTGAACGACGAGAAATGAGAAAAATGGCGTCAGTTTAACGATAGGATGCCATTTCCTGTTTGCGATTCATTCATCCAACTTTATAGAGGGCGGAGCCTGAACGGATGCCCACTGCCGATAAGCGCCTTAGCAAATAGGAAGTCGGCACTACAGTGCTCGGCCCAGGGTCGCACATTCGGCTTATTGGCTTGTTCTGGCGCCCACAATAGCGTTCTGATCAATGACGGGGGCCAGGGTTGCACATACTCTTATTAATGGCTCCCGAGCGTTCACGGATCAGAGTTCATACATACTTTGTTCACCGTGGCGAGTACAGCTATGGCGGCCATTTTCTTTTTACCAGCTATTATAGGTTTGGAATAGCCTGGACGAACTTATCAATAAGCAGAATCCCTCTGACTGGCTGTCAGAATTTGTCATTTCTTGTTGAGCCGACTATAGTGAGACGAAGGAGGCTAAACTGGCGAAAGAAAAGAAGCCTTGATTAGGCACAAGGTCGCACATGCAGCTTATTGGCTCGTTCTTGAATCCTCCATAGAAAAGGAGCAAATCGGCTAGTCGCGTTATGAGCATTTAATGCATGCAGTAAACGCCACAGCGGAATTAATTTCAAGGAAACTGCTAAGGTGTTCAAGTTTCCAGGGACCGAGCCCATTTCCACTTACTTCGTCGACTTTGACAATTATGGCAGCCATTTTCTTTTACCACTGCAAAGCGTGGAAGTGCTAATTTTTGGTAATTATTTTATGGTCCAGGGTGTGACCCGTTGTTTTTCGACGGTTGCCATTAATGAAATGCATCGAGGCGAGAATGGTATTCCCAGTGCTGCAATCCTAGAGTTTTAGCTGCAGTTATTAATGTTTTGGACATACTTCATACATGTATTATGAAAACCTAAGCACTCAGTGGTGACTGCCAAGCAAGGAAAACCTGGAAAATTCGGGCTAATTTTAATTGGAACCTGGGCATTTTTGGTATCAACATGTTATTCATGGACTTAATTGTGAATCGGGTGTGCTACCGGTGGATGGGTAGAAATGAGACTAAAATACATCATATTTGGAAAAAACAATTTTTCAAGCAATGTGCCTGTGCAGTTCAATGATGAATATTACTTTTTTTTTCCAATTGTGGGCTAAAATGAATTTACGTAAATGTTGCCTACAGCTACAGCGTTGTCATTAATAATCTTTCTTAAATTTATTACATATGTACTAATAATCCAATATTAAGGATCTCAATTAAAACTCGATAGCTTTTCCATCCTTAACATTCTGCACATGTTCTTAGGAATTGCACATAAAATCAATTTGTGACAACGTTCTTAGTTTCCCCGAAGGCGTTTCACGACATAAATAATTTTGTGATGGTTTCATTAACTTTGCACGTGAGGCTTTTCAAGGCTGGTATTCTAACATTTTCAAAGGTTTTTATCAAAAGACTTCCTAGTCCTCGAATAGGTGACAGTTATTTCAACAAAAGGTTTGCACACTACCAACTTTGAAAAACAAATTGAAACCTCATTTGGTGTTTGTGCATAAACCTGATAAATCAATACAAAAATGATTGGCCTAGTAATATATTTCCCTAATCAAACAAATTAATTTGATTAATGAAGCGGTAGGCTCATGCATCACCGTTCACTTCACACCATATAAATGCACATATATGCATCATTAATTGATCCTATATATCCTAAGAAACTTTTTCCACTTAAGGATGAATTTGCCCCCACTATAAGATACTTATAATTTTCTTATGACTCGTAATATGTTCGAGCTAAAAATACATCGAAGTAAGCCAGATTTCTATTTCTATGTTAATGCCACAGGCTTATTTTCGACTTGCCATCCTCATACAGTTAATGAAAACATGGATGGCGTATTAGGAATTTGGTATTCGATCACCAGATTTCCATTTCGGAACCATAAATAAGCTTCCCTTCGAACCCTAAGCTGAGTTTAGTTTTTCGCCGCATTTTTTTCTGCGGGAATTCGCTCCTTGATGTCGAAATTGAATTCTTATTCCTAAACTAATGACTTTTTTGATAGAGAGCTAATAAGGGTGACGCCGGAGGTTTTGGATGGCACATTTTTTATCTTTATTGATGGGAAAAATCAATTTTGATACGATCGTGTTAGTCAGAATTCGTCGAAGCATTCTAAGTCATACAGGGCGATTACGAAGTCCTTACCTGATTAAAAAAAAATATTTTCTAGAAAATTGTTCGAGTGACAAGGGTCAAATTTTGGGAAAACTAAAGGGATTTTTTTTTCGTAGGTGCGATTTTTGTTACTATTTAACACCGGATTAATTTAAATGTTGCAATTAGCGTAGAACTGTATTAAGTCCCATTGAAAGTGATTTTTTTTGCAATTGAATTGTCGAAATTTTGGACAGATATATTTTCAAATGAAACTAAATGTTTTAATTCAAAGTTTATATTGATAGTAAGTTCCTGCGCTATATGAAATTAAAAGACATTTCGTTTTTGGAATTTTTCCAAATTCTAGATCTCTTTTATTCCCATTCAGACGGCAGGTGCTGCCATCTATCGCTCAGAAAGCAAAATAAAGAGTCAAACATAGAATTATCGTTTTTATTAATATGATATGCATTTCCACATGTTGTCAAGAGCACATCCAATAAAACGCAAGTCCCTCTAAATGTTTACAAACAAAACATTTTAATATGTTGATCAGGAAAGGAGAAATTGTGGTTTGCAATTTTGTGCAGGGTGTCCCCAAAGTCACAACGCACTTTCGATGGGCCCTGTATGTTTTTGATACTGTTTCCTTACGTGCATTTTTAATATGCTTAGAGATGCTTAACGTTTTTAGCTGGTTTATTGATTTGTGCTCCTAAGTCGTAACCTCATTAGGTTTACATTTTTAATTAATTAAACGCTGTATTTCCTTCAACGTGAAAACATCTTCAAAGTTGAATAATTAACATGGCAAATACACCGCATATTTACATTGTTGGAAGTAATTTCGCTGAAATGTCTCCCGTGATTAAGGTTTATTGTGCCAACTCAGCTGCTCGCTGTTAATCAGTTTGCAGTTTGGCAGCTTCTAATTTCTTTTGAAACTTATGCCAGTCGTTTGAGTCAAGACGAGCATAAAGGAAATGCGAATATGAAATTTTAAATAAGATTCTAATGAATTCAGCTGCACGATTTATTAGCCTATTTCTTGCGTCATAAAGCTTCGCGTACGTTTATGGATTATATGCTGGGCTAGCTAATCCATCGCGTAGCGCCACCTGCAGACGAATTCGACAGCCAAATTGCAGCCACATGGATTAGTCGGTCGTAATTTATTTTGTAAACAAATCGTTCAGCCATGCATGATGGGCAATCACTGCGAGAGTTGATGCGTGGCGTGTTTGCCTAGCGTCAATGTGTTAACTGGCAGAAGAACCAATGAAAATTTCATGTAAACAGCAATCAAGCTGTTTTAAAAAGTGTCAACAACTCGTAAAAGTTGGAATATGATTTCATCTACTTTTCAACGTTTTATGCGGTGTATGCAAAACTGCCGCTTTAAAGCAGATTGTGTTAATGCATGTTGATGAGAATGAGGCAGTGGTGGGCATAGTTAACTATTTTTTTAGTTACTAAATAACTAGTCGATGTCTAGTTACGTCCAACCAACAGCTAAAACTGTATAGTTGTTAATCACCAATAAACAAATAACTTAGTTAAGGCCTATTGAAGTGATTTTTTGCAATTGAACTTTGATAATTTTGGACAGATGTGATAATTTCAAATGAAACTAAATGTTTTAATTCAAAGTTTTTAGATTTTTTTCCAGATATTCTTTATTTTGCCAACGACAGTAAATCTTTTATGTTCGCATTCAGATGACAGGTGCTGCCATCTATCGCCCATAAAGCAAAATAAGAGGTCAAACATAGAATTACCGTTTTTATTAATATTATATACATCTCCATAAGTTTTCAACAGCGCATGCCAAAAATATGTGGATTAAGAAAGGAGAAATTGTTTCTGGAAATTTTATGCTGGGTGTCCCCAAAGTCACAACGCACTTTCAATGGGCCTTAATAAAACGTTTAGTTTTAGTTGAGAAAAAATTGGTTGCAATGGCAACAAACTTTAGATTACTTTAGATAGCTTTAGATAGAATTAGATTATTCAAAGCTGTTGTTTGACAACTGAGAACTAATACACCTGTATACGCTTGCAGACACATTTAATTTGTTTTGATGATGAAAAGGTTGTTGATTTAATAGGTTCAACTTATTGTGGAAGTAATTGTTAGTTAGGAATCAACAACTACGAATAAGCTAATTAGTTGTTGGTTGTCATTGCAACTAATTTGTCCCATTTAAATGATTAGCTGTTCATTAAAATTAAATTAGTTTCAAAAATTAGTTGAGTTTAGTGACTAACAACTACAATTGAGTAGTTGGCATGCACATGACTAATACAATTGTAGTTTGAAGGTTTCAGTTGCAACTAATTTTGCCCAACACTGGAATGAGGCTTGTACGCAACCCAACAAAAGTTTGGAAGTTCCCTAATTTACACAGAGTTCGGGAAAATTACCAAGCACGAAAAAAAGGCAAATGCAGTCCGAAATGGATTTAGGCGATTAAATTGCCCCCATTTGACATTCTTGGGGGTCTAATCTACCATTACATGGCCATTAATTCAATCAAAGAGTTCAATCAAAAATAAAACGTATTGTATTATTTGTATGTGTTTAATAAAACATTCTGTTTGTGCTCGAGTCTTGTGCAAGTCAAAATTTGAAGTAATGTATATGACAACATATATTAATGGAAAGGAAAATAACGCCATGAATACAAATGCAACACCTCTTCATAATTTAGTTCGAGAATATAAAATCAAGTAATAATTACCAAGGAGTTTACATTGCAGTGACTAGCTGCCAATGGCGCTGTAACCACTAATCAAAAAGGAATTTGAAATGAGGGAAAATCTTAATGTGCTTTCTAGAGCCTTTATCATGATGCTAAATAATCGATTAGTGTAAGCGCAATTTGAAAAAAAAAATAATGCAAGATTCTCACACGAAAAACGCACTCAAGGTTGTCGATAGTGTCTCCAGAAATTACGAGATGAAATTTTCAGCTGCAATTAAAAATCGCAAACAGCTCGTAAATATAATATAATTTCATCCCTAATTTGTGATATTATGTTAACATTAGCCGCGCAACAAACTCTGGAAAGTGGACATAACATCTCAAATTAGTAGTGAAGTCATATTCGAACTTTTACGAGCTGTTTGCACTTTTTCAATACAGCTTGATTGCTGTTTACATGAATTTGCATTGGTCTTCAGCAAGTTAACACCCTAGACGATAAGCAAACACGCTACGCATCGAAGCTTGCAGTGATTGCCCATCATCCGTGCTGAATGATTTGTTTACAACATAAATTATGACCACGTGGTTGCAATTTTGCTTGTGGAATCGGCCTGCAGGTGGCGGTGCGCGATGGATCTCGAGACCAGCAGCCATTTTTGATTCTGGTGAATTCAAAAACTAGTTTTACCTGTTTACAAAATATTTTCCTTGTAATGGTAAACCTACGGGGGGCCCATGGACCAATATACAATGTACATGTAGTGCATCATTTATAGATACTTTTTTCGGCAAAACACCAAACACCAGTCCCATTTTTTTAAATAATTTTTGTTTACGTTAAGGGTCAATATTGTTCACGAAGGATGTTTTCTATACTCTTTTGTACCGTAAAACATGGCATCTAATACAGTTTAATTTTTCGCAAAAATAAATATGGCAAAGTTACAAATGAATTCGAAAATAGAAATTTTTGAACATTTACATTATTTTTATAAATATGATGTGACTTATATAAATAAATGAGGAAATACTGTAAAGCAAATAAGATTTTTTCCCAAATTTATTCACGTTTTCATAAACGAATGGATCGCAGGAATAAGGACTTGGAAAAAAACAAGTTATAATTTATGATGGCCATGATGGGCCATCATATGTTAGTGGCATCATGCCATCACTTTTGTATTTTCAACGAAAAATAATGTCAAATGGGATCACAAATGACGACATCTGGTCGATGGGACGTTTTTAAAATCAATTCTTGTAATATGGGTAAGACTCTGTACACCTTCTATGCAAACAAAATATTATCTTGAAAATAATGAATAATAATATAATATATATTTATAATAAACAATAATTAACGAATAGTAAAATAAAAAATTATCTTGCAAGTAATATGCAAGACATATATGCATAATATATGTGCTTGTGCCATGAAGGACCTTGCATACAGGAAGCCATTACCATTATGGAATGCTCGTAATAGCTTCCCATTTCCCACGTGACTTTGGCACGCTGGATTGACTGCTTTCCGGGCAATAAATATGGTTTTCAATATCCAAATACTGCCGCGCGGACGCACTACGATGGGGCATTGTCGGAAAATATAAAAAATAATGACGCGAACAGTTAAGGACATGGGAAGATCAGCCAGATTTTGAATTTCCGATTTTGCTCCAGAGGTTGACCTCCATCAGTGGACGTTTTCACTCCGGCGAGCTTGAGGTGGAAAGTCGCATCATTCCGACGATGATTGATCATCCTGTTTGTGAGAAAGTGACCCCAGCCGTCAACCTCCTGACGATTTTAGCTCCCATATCCGGTCACTGCTGATGACCATCTTCAGCAAAGATCACCTCGTGTGAAATCTTTCTAGCAAATTGCCTCCGCACACAATTGGCACTTAGGAAGCGAAGTGCTGGTGACCCACTGACCATCAAGTACTCGAGCACCACAAGAGTTGACAGCCACTTCTGCCAGAGATGGTCCCTGAAAAAAGCCAACTGCTTGGGCAGTGGAAGTTTGACCACAAACCTCAGTCATGTCCAAACCACTAAATATTTCTCTAAAAGTCTTCGAAAGCTGCTGCATCACGTATGCATTGAAGGGTAATGCTAACTGTCCACTTGTAATTTTTGTCTAATTTCGGAGTTAATTTTTTCTTCATTTTTTTCCCAATGGATAGGAAGTGAGAAGAAATTTACGAGTAGAGCTCTGTGCTACTTTAGACCAATAACGCAGCGTTAACAAATTAAGAAAATTAGAGATACTGCATGAATTTACTGGGGATAGACATCTTTAACTGCACTTTCTTCTCCCTTGGTGGCGCTGATCAAACTTAAGAAAATTAAGATTGGGTCGGGTCGGAAAATTAGGAAAGCTTACTTATGACCAAAATTAAGCCAAAAATTACAGTTGGACAGGAAGCATAAGCTGTCGATGGTTGAATGTACAGATATTGTACGTCCACTTTTTTGAATTAGTCAGTTACGTACAGTACTGAACAAGTAAAACCCAGTTGTTTAAATAATGTTGTATCGACACAAATTGTGGGGTTGATTAAAAAAAAGTTATAACAGTTATAAAAGTCATTACATACTTATTATACTCAACTGAGGCCACTTAGAATGATATCAATAATCAGAGAAACAATCAGTTTAATGTGAACAGGGAATGAAATCAGTAATGCCAGATACTAAAGTACAGCAGTTATAAAAAAGTGGACTTTCAATGCATCTGTATTGGTGTAAAATTTTCACAATCGATATTGACATTCAGGTCATTCTGCTCATTCAGAATGCACGTTTAACTCAATTTTGCCAAAAGCTGGACATACAATATGTGTGTCTTAAATAATCGGTATGCAGGCTAAGTTAAACTCGTAGGACATATTCCAGGCAATGAGACCCTTAATCCTCTTTTTTAGGCAAATCCTAGCCAATTAGATGGCACTGCCTATTCAACCGTCGCCAATACTGATCATTTGTTCGCAATTTTTCCCGATTTTAAATAAAGGGACCAGGCTTCATGGCGAGCTATGTCAGTCTCTTGACAATGGTGCAGTTGCTGGGCAACCGTTTCGGGTCGCCGATTGAATGATCACTGGATTTATTTTTTAAAAAAATGCTGCAAAAATTGACTCGCATCATTGGATTTGGGAGACAAAGGTGATGGCTCTCCCATACATTGTAATGGCGGCTTAGTCGCTGTTATGAATTGTCTGTTCCTCTGAAATCTTCCTGGGCACTAGCAATTACATGCACTGTAAAGACTGATGTCTTACTTTAAGTCACTTTATGTGCCAACTTCTTATAGATAAAATTGAGCGATCGACTTTATGCATGTCGTTTTCAGTGTCTGAAATCAAGACTTAATTAAAGTGAAATTATTCATATTGTCAAAACGACTTATTACGAAAAGTAATATGTCTTTAATATGAAATTAAAGTGTCTATAGTCAAAACGACCTACTACGAAAAGTAAAAAGATTAAATAAACAATTGGATAAATTCAAAGTCATTAATTGTTATTGCAACACTCTTAGTCATGCACCTCATAATTTGGAAGTAAAAGGATAAAACACAGATTGTGACTTATGTGGTTCCATAGCAACTCATAAATCAATAAGTACAATTGTAAGAAGTGCATAATATGCCTTTTAGTTCTAGTACCTTCACTTGATAGTAAGTAGTAGGTTATAACTTGGTTGAAAAATGGCGTCCAGTCACAAAATAAAACTGCCATGTTCACTTTCATCATGCTGTACATAAGCATTCCCATTGGCTGAATAACATGTCACATGACAGGGAATTTCGACCATGGGGTACATTTGAATGCAGTGGTAATGCCAATATTACAGTATTGCATTTTGTATGTACCCTATATATGGTTTTGCATTTTCTCAGTCATGTAATTCATAATTCATGTATGATATACAGATTTAACTTCAAATGTAGGTGAAAATAGAAGGTACAATGCGTTACATGACCAAGTGTGAACAACGTTTTGCCCCTCCAGGAGGCTTGACCAGGTTACCTAATTTATATAAATTATACTTAAAGTATTTGACAGCAAACATTGGAACAGCAGCCTCCTGGAGGGGCGAAACGTTGTTCAATGACAATAACTGACTGAGAATTTATCCAAATGTTCATTTCCAACCAGTCAACTTAATGTCAAAGCTAAACTTGCAATGAAACCATTACTTATTTATGATAGTATTGAAACACAAAAGCAAAACGAAAACAGTCAGCAAACAACAATGTCATTTTCATGCAATTACAGCTTTCATGCTTTTACAGTGAGTGAAAATGGGAGGAAACAAACACAAAATTCGACTGAAAATAAAGCTATGTTTTACAGTGAAGAATCTCAAACGTTGTACTTGCTTCATCGCAAAATTGCTTTTCGTCCTCAATTTCACTCTTGTCTCAGTTGGATAAGCGCTTTTTGAAGATGTGAATTGAGTTTAATTTTTCCATCCACTCGTCCTTGATTATGACAGTTAGACATTTGTTCAGAAGCAATTTGCGGGATGGAGCAGTAATTCGAACGGATTATTGATTATGGTTTGCATTAGCCCTTCTGCATTTTTGCATTTTCCATTAGGGGCATGTGAAATAGTCGATTTTATGGAATGTCAAAATTAGCACTTGTATGTGACTAAAATGGTTTACTTGCAGGCTTTAAAAATATACCTTAATCTATGTATGTAAGGCAAGTAAATCTGTTCCTACCGTTACTTGAGTTGAGAAACAATCGCGTGGCTTGATTCAAGGCAACCTAATCTAAGCAAGTGGCATGTAAACTTGAGATGAGCAGGCGACTACCTGTTTGGGCCTACTGTGCTTGTGTTTAATCTGAAAACAACATCAGGTTTTAGACTTGGAGATTATTTCGAAACGTGTCACCACAAGTTAAAGACTTTAATGCAAGTCGTTAAGAATTGCAAACACACATGAAAGTGACTTGGTGCAAGGAAACTTTTCGCAAGTTGAATTAGAGCGTGAGTGCAGACGTAGTGAAATAAACAAGACCAGTTTTAGTTTTAATGGTCTGGATTGGAAAGTTACTTCGGAGCAATTCTGTTTTTCCTTTCTTTTTCGGTTGCATTAAAACACATGTTCTGCACTTATAACGAGTTCGATCTGAAAATGTCACGTTTAAGGATTTTCGGGAAAATGCACGTGGAAAATTTTATTACTGTGGATAGCATTAATCGATGCTACGTACATGTACATGTATTCAGATCCAGGGTGTCCACACTTTAATAAAGTTATACATGTATTAATAGTTTATTTATTAATAGTTGGCCCGAAGTTCATGTTAGAACTTGTTTGGGTCAAAGTAAATAGATGTACATATAAATGAATTAGTATAAAATAATAAGTACAAAGTGTTAAGTTAGTACAATAACTATGTGCAATAAGTACCAAAATAATAGCCGAGTACAACATGTACATACAACAAAATTGTTTAAAATATAATATTTTGTTATTTTAAGGCAAAGACATCATGATTGAAAAATTACTTTAAAGGGAAGTTAGCAAAGTTCTGTAGAACCTTTAATCTGTCATATCAACCACACAGGAGACGTAATCTCAACCTTCTTTTATGCCCTCCGATCTTGTTAATTAGTAAAATATTATCAGATAATTCATTATATGATATTGGAATTATAAACTGTTTACTTTTCCCCCATAGTCATTATTAGCAAATCGAATGCTACATCTGTAAGTTGATATTCTGAACCTATTAACTTTTTCCTTCCAAGCTATTTTATAGTAAGTGCAAAAGAACTTGTTAGAAATGATTATAAATGATGTAGAGATCACATCATTGCCATATTTATGTGCAAGAATGGCTTAACGTGTTGACCCAGAAAATAAAAGTTGATATACGGCATATAAAAATATAAAACTTTATTAATATTGCTGCTCTTATTGTTGTGATGGTACCTTGACCTCTCACCTGCAGTCAGGGCCAGTGGAAGTTTGTACCAATCACAGGGCACATTGTTATTTCCAAATGGTAAATATCATAAATTTGCGTTTTCGTTCAAAACGCATTGTATAATTTATTCATCGGTTTTGCATGAAATTAAGTGGAAATTCGCGTTCTCGTCCATAATTTAGCGCCCACGCGTGAGAGGGCCTGTAAACTAGTTCATCGGATGTTTTGTTTGCTCGCTGTCTGTTTGCTTGATATCGCGATTTATTCGAAATCAATATTCGGCTCGATTTGCAACCATAAAGTGGCGTTTGCGTGAGGCGTGAAATTCTTAGAAGACTACCATATGTGCTTATTTGTAATTATTTTGTTTGTTTGACAAGCGGGTGGGGCCGCAGATATCATAACGCAGATGCATAACTCATGGGCAGCGTTTGAGTGATGGAACTTAAAAAACCATGCTATAGTCGCCTCAAAGAGAAAAGAAAAAAATGATGTCAGTTCAACCAATGGGAGCACATGCGGCTTATGGCCTCTTCACACCTATGCGTTTGGTCTGCGTTTTATCTGCGTTTGTGGTGTGTGTTTGGTCTGCGTCGTATCGCAAGAGGTTGCAAGCCCAAAACGCTTCTCACAAGTTCTATTTTCAGCCAATCCGCAGACAGGACGCAGAGCTCAACCAATGATGGCGGACATGCGCGAAAGACACATTATCGGTTCACTGGCGCGATTGCGCATCCGTGTTTTTATTATAATTACGGTGAAATTCATCAGAATTATTGAAGTAAAATTGATAAATGATCATATCTTAATCTTTGGTAAAAATTACAGCGTCTCAGGTGCCATAATTTTGTCATACCGGGACGGCGAAGTTCGGGAGCGTTGGTCGACAGGCGCCGATCTCGGGCACCAAAAACGCCTAGAAAAAGAACTTTCGGGGCAGTTGTCGATAGAAAAATATGCTCAAACCAATAAGATAGGACCTAAACTGTAAGTTTAAGTCCATATTGGCCACAAATAAACATTAATTTTACATCGGCGAAAAATAACACCGATGCAATATAGAGCGCAGATTCAGCCAATCAGAAGACGGCATGGGTGAACAGCATACGATAGAGCAGACGAACGTGGTTGTTTCTATTAAGGCGCTTTTGCTAAAGACATACGGGGAGGAGCAAACGCTAGCCCGAAAACGCAGACCAAACGCGTAGGTGTGAAGGCTTCTCGCCAAAAATGCACAAACGCACATGACGCAACGCAGACTAAACACATAGGTGTGAAGGGGACATTATTGGCTCGTTCTTGAGCGCGCTGTAGGATTACGAACAATGAGGAGGACCAGGGTCGCACATACGACTTATTGGCTCCCGAGCGTTCACGGATCAGAGCTCATGCATACTTCGTTCACCATGGCAATTATATCTATGGCAGTCAATTTCCTTTCACAAACTATTATAGGTTCAGAATAGCCTGGACGAACCTATCAATAAGTGGAATCCCTCCGATTGGCTATCAGAATTTTCCTTTTCTCGTTGAGGCGACTTTAGACTCACTTACAGTGAGGGCTGTTCATAAACTTAGCACCTGTGTAATATGGTGTAATATTAGGTAATCAACTACAGATGATTGAAACTATAAATCAGTGTTTCCCAACCATTTTTGGCATACCGCCCCCTTTTCGAAAAAAAAATTACTCACCACCCCCTTTTCAAAAAAAAATTACTCACCACCCCCTTTTCGAAAAAAAATTACTCACCGCCCCCTTTTCAAAAAAAAATTTCTCACCACTGAATTAGAAAGTGCTTTAAAACGTCGATTGTAAGGCACCCTGTACAGCTGTAACACTACTCCAGCTAAAGCACTGTTGTTTGATTTGATTGGTTCACCTGTTTCCTACGGAGGGCTCAAGGAAGAGCCAATAAACTGCATGTGCGGCCCTGTGTCTATCAAGGCTGCATTTCACAGTGCACGTTTGACCACTAAACTCCACACATTATTGTGAGTACTGTCTTCAAGGGCGTATCCAGCTAGGTTCTTGGGGGGCTCAGGGACTGCAGCTAAAATGAAAGTAGGAAGCAGCGCGCGTTTGCGCCGCGAAAAATTTTCGCCCTCATATATGAAATTTGGGCCATTTCTCTACACTTAGTGGGGAGGCTTCTTATCCGCCAGGGGGGCGGCGGCTGGTCCTCAACGCCCCCCAAATTTGCCTTAGACCAATAACGCCTCCTTAGGTCTCTTCAACGCCCCCTGGGGGGCGGTACCACCCCCGTTGGGAAACACTGGTCTACACAGAATAAAACATAGATTAATCCAATTATAATGGCTTTTTATAAAATAATGAGAATAACTGGACACCTAGGACGATATGACTCCTTTACAAACTATTGTCACAAAATAGGGATCTTGAATTTCGAACAAAATATACTGTATAACCTATTATCAAATAATATATTTCAATAGAATTATGAAACAGAAGGAAGACCCCTTAGCTGAGCAGCTGAAAATAGAAAACCTAGAGAATATCAGAATACAACATAGACATAAATTTGAAGTAATCCAAGAATTGAAGACATATAAACAGAATATGATAAAACAATATATAGCTAAAGATATTCAAGAATGGAATCTCCTTCTCCATTATGTTAGAAAAATACCCTTTGAATGGTCCTTCTCATGTATGAAGTCCTGTGTTCATTTTAAAACCGAATGTTTTTGTACTTGTTGAAAAATTAGATGAAAGCTGTTTAAAGAAATGTATATTTACTATATTGGAAATACTGATTTTGAATTAAAAAATACTAATAATAATTAACGACGTCATCAAAACGTCGACCTTTTGACGCCCAAAACATCCAACCCCTCCACTCCCCACTTCTTGGACATGTTAGTTGGTACTGCAGATGCCACATGTATTTCAAATAAGCTCAACAAGAACTCATTTTTATTAATTTAGTGGTGAACTTACAGTATCTGTGCAGTAAACCAGCGATAGTATTTGTCCTAACCGCAGGCTACGAGCAGTGTGGTGAAGCCCACTTACTCGTAGTGTTTACTGCGGAGCAGTGCAGAGCAGGGATTATACCGAAGTAAGGCCAAGACGTTCACTCGCAGCATCCACTTTGAGAAAAGCATCTTCTTTAATCAACTTGTTCAGCTGTCATCGCTTCGACTAATTTAATGACGCCGAATTTGCATATTGATTAACATAATTTGCAGTGCATCTTTGAATTTGTTGTAACGAGGGTCACTGAGGGCAGTCTGGATAAGTGAAAGATTGCCGCTGCAGTGTGACATCTGATGGGGATTCCCTGCTGTTGCACCATGCCCCGTTAACCTTTATAGAGGTGGTTGGAGGCACGCCTTCAAACACAGATTACGCTAATCGGGGAATGGTGCAACCCACTACAAGTCGCGTTTCGCCTTTGACCCCATCGATTGTAACCCCAGTGGCAGCAGTTGTTATCTTTCCTTGGCGTTGTTTATGCTGAAGCCCCTCCAGTGCGTTTCTACGAAAGTGACATAATTGGCAAAATAGCACGGAGATAAGGATGATGCCATCGACCACTTAAAATCTAATTAAATTGTTAACCCTTGGCGTCATTAGCCGTGCAAATGAGACCAGCTTGGGTCTGTGAAGCTCACGTTTGCATGCATTTTGCCTTTGAGGCATTGCGCCCTTAAACCCCTGACCACCACAACCACGTTTGCTGCAAATTGCTTGCATGGTGCATATGTCAGAGACACCCATATTGAATTCCAGTCGCATAATTTTGTTTTGGTCTTGACATTTTGGTTTGGAGTGAGAAGCATGCTTATTTCATAGGGGTTTAGTTGGTTAAAATCAGGAAACCCATATGGAAAATAATATGTCCATAATATATTTATAATATACTTGAATATATCTGGAATATACTAGTACGTAACATATGATTCAAAACATGTTATATTTATATTACATAAAAATATCTTCTACAATGTATATAATGTGGCAATGCACCCATATCCAAAGAAAATACATTTTAAATATATTGCACAATGTATTTCAATTTGCAAAATGTATTTATAATGTA
>JAQFYZ010002817.1:0-15435 GCA_034695085.1 Cylindroiulus punctatus | reverse complement strand
AATATCATATACATTTCCATAAGTTGTCAAGAGCACATCCCAAAAAACGCGAGTCCCTGTTAATGTTTACAAAAAAACTGTTTTACCATGTTGATCAGAAAAGGAGAAATTGTAGTTGGTAATTTTATGCAGGGTGTCCTCAAAGTCACTACGCACTTTCAATGTGCACAAGTCAAGAAATGGTAGCCTACCATTCCTCAGCACTACATTTTTTGAAAATGTGAAACCAGCATTTCATTTTACTTAGCTTTGCTTTGCTTGAGTCGACTTGATTTGGGCATCGACATTGGTGGTTTGATTCAAGGCACGTCAAACCAAGGATTTCTGTGTCTGTGGTCAACCTCAACGTTGTCTCCACTAGTGGTTAGTTGAGGCAAATCATGTAAGGTACCCGTAAACCATGAGACTTAAGTGTATGGAACTTCATTTAATGGACGTTAAAGCTTGCATGTAAACATAGTGAATATTACTTGAAATTTTGGCGTGATTTAGGGAAAGCATGTCTAAATTTAAATTTAAATTATGAGCTTTGGCTGCAAGTATTGCAAAATTCATTCTGAAATACTTATATGAAATATTTAATATTTTTTTATTAAATATTTGTATTTAATACAATGTAGAGTGTGGCTGTTTAAGAAATAGTTTTTTAAATTATTTACGTTCTGCCTATAGCATTACTCGCATTGGCATATTTTTTTATTTTGCATTTTGATCAATTTTGGCATTTTGCAGTTGATCAGGGTGGCCAGCAACTTATTTAAAAACTGCAAAAGTCAGAAAAGCTGAAAATTTCATTTATTGAAGAGCCCTGTAATGTATTTCCATTATGTATTAAAATGCAGTAAGCTGGTTATGCATATGTACATGTATGTTCATGTTTGCTGTAATGACACCAATAGTTTTTTCTCAAAAATATAAATTTCGCCAATCTTTAATCCGATGAACGATCAAATGCATGTAATTATGAATCTTGCATATGACGTAACATGTATTTACATCATTTTCTTCCTTTATGCTTGGCAGTCTCCAATATTTTAATCAGGAAGCCTTACGCTAGACTGTTTATTAATCACGAAGCTTTAGACTAGACTGTTTTAGCAGACATTGTGCAATTCGTCATCAATCTGTGTACACGTGACCTTCTCCAATGGAGAAAATTGACTCAAAGTTGCTGGAAACAATGCTCGAATTGAGCTGGATCTCTGCATTGAATGCATTTGCAATTTGCTCCGATATTCTTCCAAGTCTTCCAGCGAAGACACAATTTATCGAAAGTGATGAAAGAATTGTGCTCTGGATTCGGAAGCCGCCAAAATCAAACGGTTTTGAGCAATTTTTCTTTTTGAGTACAATAGACTTTATCATCTGGCTGTGGTTAACGTGCAGTGTGTTCAGCTGCGTGAAATGCATCTGAAAAAATTCAATAATTTCACCTTCCTTGGTCGTGCCATTCTCAATCCGAACTCTCTTCAATCTTCCATAATGCTTTAAGCAAATGCAAAACCGTATTTGATGTGACAATGCAAAATGAAGACGAAATGACTGTGCAGAATTCGTTGGCTTTTTTCGATATCCAAAGTCACATCGTCCTCTCTTGGTTACTTTTATGCCAAAGTAAGGGTGGATGAACTTTGACATTACCCTATAAACCTTAGTTCATTGTGCTTTTTGTAGCAATTAGTGCCAGCGGTTATTAAACAGAAAACGTGGAACAATAGCCTTTATATACAAACATGGTAATTTTTCTGAACTGGCTAATTGTGACTGAAATTTTATTTTTATGAATATATGTCAGCATAGAGAGTATGAGAAAGTGGGCTTCTCCTAATGGCTCACAAGCTGGAAATGATGCCTGGCGGTGGATCAGCTGAATCAATTGCATATTTATGTTAGGAATAGCAAAAAATTTACATCAAAAGGTACATGTACCATCAAGCTTTTGCCATTAATGGCAAAATAGCACAAGGGTTGAATCAAACTAACCTTTTGCTAGCTTCCAAGTCAATTATCCAAAACTCGACATAATACTACTTGAAATTGTTAATATGCATGACTTAAAGTTTGCACCCCATCAAGAGTTCAATATCCATATCTATAATATAAAAATAATTGTCTTTTCAATATGGTTAAATTGAAATAAACATAAATTGTTGATTTTTTGGAATAACATTTTACCCATTGCATCGTTTGTTTTCAATGTTTTTTTAGCTTCTGCTTTATATTTACAAAATAAAGTTACCACATTGAAAACATACGATAGGATGGGTAACATGTTAATCCACAAGGCGACACAATTTATGTTATTTAAAGCTGAAAAATATGTTCCAGAATTGTTTACATGAATGTGGCGTGCACACTTAAGAAAGGCATGCATATAAACAATTTTATGTTGTATTATGACCAGTTTTTGGAAATTTATTTGGGGGATTCAAACCATACGGCATTCTCATAAAATTACCAGTCATCCGTATCCGAGGGTGAAGCTGAATCAGCACGAAAATGCCTGGCCCAAATTGAAATTTGGAATTTATATATTCAGCAATATTTCAACCAGAAGTGAAGGGCTTTGGTTTATTTCTGTCCGTTTCAAATTGGCTCTATTCGTGGGATTACGGATTTAAATAAATGTGTAGATTTCACTGACGCAGCTCGCCACAACCGTGAAATGGCAAATGGCTATTTTGTTTTTCTTAAGGCCCATTTAAAGTGATTTTTTTGCAATTGTATTTTGATGATTTTGGGCAGATATAATAATTTCAAATGAAACTAAATATTGTAATTCAAAGTTTATATTGATAGTAAGTTCCGGCGCTATATAACATGAAAAGACATTTCGTTTTTAGAATTTTTCCAGATATTCTTTATTTTGCCAACGACAGTAAATCTCTTATATTCTCATTCAGATGGCAGGTGCTGCCATCTATCGCCCATAAAGCAAAATAAGAGGTCAAACATAGAATTATCGTTTTTATTAATATCATACACATTTCCATAAGTTGTCAAGAGCACATCCCTAAAAACGCGAGTCTCTGTTAATGTTTACAAAAAAATATTATTTTAATATGTTGATCAGGAAAGAAGATATTGTATATGGTAATTTTATGCAGGGTGCCCCCAAAGTCACAATGCACTTTCAATGGGCCTTATAATTAACTGATGGCGTCTACGTTTTATTGAAATGGCTCAACGTTGTCCAAATATGTGAGGCAAGCAGACCACACATACTCACAGGATGGCGCCACAATCGCTTACTTGTAATACCTCCCAAAATCCTTCCAGTTGTTGATGCAATAGTGACAATGTCAAGGCATTCTTTGTCAAGGATTACGTATGGGCTGAATTCGCCCTGGGAATTCCTTGATTTTCTGTTTTTTGAGCTTTTGGTTGAATTTCTCGTTTTGTGAGAACACGAAACTAGTCCAAAGGGCATCGATCAATTACGTCGTTAACTTGGGGAGAACCTCATGGGAGTGAAGAACCGCTTAATGGCAAATCCTTAACCCGCAATCTCGTTGAGTACACCTTCAGCAAAGTCTTTTTCTTTATTAACAATGGCCAGAAGGAAAGCTGATGATAGGGCAGATTGCTTTTACAGTTGTTTTTGACCCTAACGCGATCCCTAAAGTGCTGCCACCTAGGGCCTTTAATCCTCAATGGCAAGTGTAGATAACTCCCAGTGTCTGTCTTAAATAAAATCTTCCAAATGTTGCCTTATCAATCAGCCAGGTATGTGATCTTAGTCTTGCACACATTACAAAATGCAACTCATAAAATACACTCAAGCAAAAATTCGAAATGGGTAGAAAACCACCCAAGATGGATCGTACAAATACGTGAAATAAAAAATTTGGATATTGTAACACAGTTTTAACATATTGTTGTAATGAGAGAAGGACTTCATGACACCCTGTCCATTCTAGTTCATCTGTTTTGTAGTCGGCTTTTTCAGGTGCATGAAACTCCATTTGTTAAATATTAATGAATTATTTTTTTTGTCGCTGTTCTTTGTGAGATATGAGAAAAAATGGGGTCGATGAGCATTATAACTCACGACTAATGTTTCCTGCTGTCTAATATCTCTGTTGCATTATTTAAAAATGCAGTGTTTTTGATCGAGTAGATGTCTGCTAGGTGACAGCACCGTAGGGATCGACCTATCATAACAGCTGCACTACGTCCAGTTGGTGAAGATTCTGAATTTGTTTTATAGTTGTTTCCACCCGCCCTAACTTCCTGTTTGCGCAAATGTGACAGTATACACTTTCGTTTAACTTTTGTATTCAAGAACAAGGCACCTGGTAAACATTTGATCAATTCCCACCACTCCACATTCTCATTTCAAGTTCGACGCGTTAAATTCGCGACGCTCTTTCCCGAAATGGCTAATGCAGCTGCCATTACACATTCGAATACCGACGCCGCCACACCTGGCAGCTGCATAGCACATTTAGGGAAAGAGGGGTGGCAAAAATAAACTCGTCTAATTTCAAATGAAATCCAAACCGAATGAAACCGACCAAATGTTTACCAGGTAAGTGACAATTAAGCAATTCCTACCTAATTTTTTGAATCTAGCATTTTTGAATTTGGCGTGTTGTCGACGGGCTGACACCGCAATTATCGTTACAAAACCCTAGGTGCTGCCACCTACAATGTAACACACCTAAATGTGTCCACGTGATGCAGTAATTATAGTGTTACCAATTTTGCAACAAACAGTTGTTTATAACTTGCAAACTTGCATGAATACAGCTATGGGTTCACACTGTAAACCGTAAAAGTACAAATGCAGTTTTTGTGGTGTACAAATGCACATTTGCACCCCATATATCATATACAGTGTATGTACCCAAAGGGATGAAATGGCAAATGATGACTCATATGTACCTTAGGAACACATGTCAAGGGTACACATTGGGTGTGTATATAGTTTCAAAACATTTGTACCCAAAAGGTTCAACATTTGTGCTTTTTCCGTTTAGAGTGCATGGGATAAATGTATGGCTGTTAGGAACCGAAATTTGGAAATTAAATATGGCGTAAATTAAGTTTACTGACTCGTAAGACCTGCTTTAAAATGAATTTTGTGCAATGTGCAGAGCTGATGCATTCTGGGTCTTTCCCATTTTTGGGTTGCTGTGATAGATTTCCTGATGAAGGAAGCAAATAAGGAGCGACTTATAGATTTTTCGCTGTTGGAATCTGCTTTCACGTTCGGTCCTTTTCCAAAAATAACGCAAATTTCCTGTTTTTCTCCCGTTACGACGTTAGCTGTTGACCTAGAAGCACGATGGTAATGAAAACTGGCGCAATAGCTCGCTTTTTGAAAGCTTACAGTAAGCCAGTTTGCGTTGCTTGGCTTCCTAGTTTGAAATTTCATTAGACGATGGAAAAATAACGATCCTCTCCGCTGCCACTAAACGATAAGAAATCATATTGGCCACGGCCGATAAAACCGTTTATCCTTCATTGCCATCATTTTATGCTTCCTTTATTTATCATCTACGTGTATGACCGTTGCAAGTCGCAGGAAATGGGAAATGCAATATGGCGGGACCAAAATCAGCGTTTCAGCTGTCGTTTGCTTCGGATATCAAAACTAACTTGCTGGTGCAAAACAGCGGATCGAGACCTTCAATTAGACACCTCACATGACCCACCTGACTGTCACAAAAAATGGACCAATGACAGCTTGCCAGGTCTCGAGGACCGCGCTGTGGAGCACCGGCTTTCTGGCACACGTGGTGCCTTGGTGATTACCTTCGCGTAATAAATGGGGCAACAAAGGCGAAACGGCGACGCCAAGGCAATTCAACAAACCAGTTTTTTATTTATGATGTGTAAATAAGCAAAGTTTTTATTGCCGGGCGGAATCTGTTTGCTGGCCAAATTACTGGCACCAAACCAAGGACGCCAAGAAATAGGGATGTAGCTCGTGTGCTGTGACGTCACGCAGGTCAAGATGGTGGCATGGATGACATCAGCCTTCTGAATCTAACAACATTCCGGTATTATGCTACCTTCACAGCTATCCGTTGCGACTTCGTTGCGCTGGATTTCTACGGAGGTCTGAAATGCCCACACCTGAAACGGTGTTGACAGCCTCGCCTATCCTAGTTAGGATTTGCACGCATATAAACATGCAGATGACGTTCGGAGCGCACAAGTATATCAGCTGGAACGCAAGGCCAGAACGCAACCCAAATGTGAAGGTGTGATGCCTAGTCCGTGTTTCCTTAGCAAATGCGTCGTAAGAAACCTCACGACGGTCATCTGCTAAAACTCAACGGTCGTCGGCTATAACTCGACCGTCATCTGCTCTATCGTCTGCTATTTGGCTAAATGTCCGTCATCTTGTTTGGTTGTGCAATGCGTTCTGCCTGCGGATTGACTGAAATTAGAACAGGTTTCTATTCTTGCGTTATGGTCTTTCACGCCAAAAACGACGACGCAAGCCACAACGCAATGAAGAAATGCACTAACGCAGCGAGAACGCAAAGGCCTCGCGCTTTCATCATGTGTCAGCATACAAACAAATGACCGTTTCAGGCCTCCGTACAAATCCAGCATAACGCAGTCGCAACGGATAGGTGTGAAGGAAGCATTAGCGTGCGGCACATCCTCATTGTCTGCCCCCGCTTTGCTGCTGCTCGGCGGTCTGCCTTCAGTCCCTTTCTCGCGGCTGGCCACTCCCTCTTGTTGACCCAGTTACTGGAGGGGATGGGCGTCTGCCTGTCTTCACTCTTTTCTCTTTCTTGCAGGCCGTGGGCCTTCGCGATGCCTTTTAGCTCCTTCACCTCTTTCCTTCCTTTTCCTTTTCGCATAGCTGCGTGCACTGCATTACATTCTCCCCGCTCTCCCAGCTCGGCTGGTCCTCCCGTACTGGCTAACTTAAGGCATTCCTTTGGAACTGGGGACTGGCCCCGCTCCTTTCCTTACTGCCCCTTTTGTTTCGTTTTCTTGTTACCTTGTTCTAATGTTTATTGAGTGTTTTTATATATATTGTTTATCCTTTTTATCTTTTACACTTAGTCCTATTCTTTTTCTTGCATATTTCTATTTATACGTCTGCGTCTTAAACTACTGTTCGGAAACCATTTTGCCTTGCAGGCACTGTGTCCCTGAAATTCACCCACACATACACACACACGCAGTCCTGTCTTAGCGTTCCAAACATTTTCTACTTACTTTCTGTATTTCATCCTGAATTTCAAACAAATGTTCCCATTTCTCGAATCTTTTTGTTTCTTCGGAGAGACTGGTATGGCAAACAACGGGCGTCGTAGTCCATTAGAATCCTTATTAGCATATCCCCAGGGATTAGGTCGTCTGGCGTCCAGAATCGTAAATGGGATATTAAACGAATGCATTCTAGTGAAATGCAGCTGTTTGGGAATTCAAACAGACTCCAATATCGAATTTTGCGCTTATGCTTGGGGTGCTTTGGGTGGCAGTCGATTTTGACTACTAAAGCCAGAGGAGGCTAGTTTACATTTAGACTGCTCTTGAAATTATAATCTTGGCGTATGCAAGCTGGCTAAACAGAACAAAAACTGATTTAGAAAATGTCTGGGTTTTTTTCTGGTTTGGAAAAATTCCAATGAACACTAAACATAAACTAGATTCTAAATGTTGGATGAAGGATGGGTGATATGATCATACCCTGTAAATCCCTAGTGAATTTCTAAGTTGTGTGTCCCAAATTTTATTACTGATGCATTATATATACAGAAATCGAATATTTTGATGACTTCGAGTAAACTTTTCGTTTTTAATATAAATAATAAGGGGGAAAACTTTTATCAGAATCTGCAGTGCATATAACAGAAACTTGTATTTATTCGTCATGTCGCAATTTTAGCCAGGACTGCAGTTAGCGAAATTGTTATAAAGACAGTTTCCAGAAATTCTGAATGTTGTGTGTATCATTGTCCATAAATTCATGCATTTAGAAATCTTAATAACGATGCACTGTATGCATTTCGGGTTCATTTAAAGAATAGATTACCAGTAATGCATTGAATAGCGAGTTTTTCTTAAGCTTTTTATGACATAATAATGTCATAACAATCTTAAGTTCTTTATTCAATGTATTACAGGTGGTCTACTTTTTACGTCTTTATGATGTAAAAATGTCATAAAAATTCTTGAGAAAAGTTCTTTAAACAGTACACTTTCGGTGATCTGGTGAAATTAGTTTAGACAACGGATTACAAAATGGTGGAGCATACTTGGAAATGTCAAAATCGTGGTGGGCAGAGCCCACTATAGTGTTGCCAGAATTGATGGATTAATATGCATTTTTGTAAAATTGTTCTTGGAAATGTCTATAACCCATATAATGACATTTCCAAGAATAACCAAATGAAAATGCATATGACGAGCTGAGAAATTGAAAATTTTGTTTAGGATTACAAGACCCCCAAAAATAGATTTTAATGAATTTGTAAATACCTATAAAGATCATGAATGTTGTAGGCACCATATTTTCCTGGAAAACGAAACCAAAAGTGGCATTACAGTAATAGAAAATTGATAATATTTGGCATTTTAGTAAAAATGCCATTGAACATTCTCTGGTAGAATGTTATGAGGCAATCTGTGATGAAATATTTCAGAGTTGCTTTAAAAATGTTGTAGGTTTCCAGAACTTACCAAAGTTAATGTTTTTTAAATATGGCAGCTCTGTAAACCAAAATTACCCCCAAAAGAGTGATAATTTTAAACATTTTTAGAAAACAGCAGCAAAAAATGATGAATTTAATACATTTGAGGTATGGTTCTGCACTATTGTATTTGTAACCCCATGTGATACTAAGCAGTAAGCTATTTTATGGAGTGGCCATGGCTACTTCATCAGTGCAGATGTACCTCTTCGGTTCAGGCCCATTGAAAGTGCGTGTGACTTTGGTGACACCCTGCATAAAATTACCAAACACAATTTCTCCTTTCCTGATCAACATATTAAAATAATTGTTGTGTAAACATTAACAGGGACTCGCGTTTTTTGGGATGTGCTCTTGTCAACTTATGGAAATGTATATGATATTAATAAAAACGATAATTCTACGTTCGACCTCTTATTTTGCATTATATGCGATAGAGGGCAGCACCTGCCGTCTGAATGGAAATAGAAGAGATTTACTGTCGTTGGCAAAATAAAGAATATCTGTAAAAAATTTTAAAACGAAATGTCTTTTTATTTTATATAGCGTTATGTAGCATTGAATTAAAACATTTAGTTTCATTTAAAATTATCATATCCGTCTAAAATTATAAAAATTGCAAAAAATCAATTTCAATGGGCCTTAAGAAGTTAGGTTAGGGGGTACATGTAAGCCAGGTTATGAACTGCTCATGAAAAGGCAGTGATGATACCATGGCCCCATCTTGTCAGCGCTTTTTTGTCAGGCGTTTCCTGTCTTCGTCAATCATCGATTGGCCACTTGGGCTCATAGTATAAGCCATAAAGCGACAGGAAGGAGCAATTCCGTCACATCCGTATTTGCTCCTGGATCCACCCCTGAACTCGTCGACGCCTAGTCATGAGGGTCGTCCATTGACCCCCTGGAATGCATAATGGCGAAGACATAAATTGCGTCTGTTACGCCATCTACGCCCTCCGCTGCAAGAAAGGGCCTCTCACTTCCGCTATTCGTATCTTGCATAAATGAAGCGTAATGGGAATCCGATGATTAAGTGCACTCCGCCTATTATAAATGCGCGGGGAGTATTAGGAGTACAATGACGACGCCAGAATGGAGTAGCCGGAGTACAATGCGGTGGAAAATCAATTTTTAACGCCGGCATTCGCTGCTGCTGTAGGCGAAAATTTGCTCAAAACACTAAGAGCTGCAAAAATTGAAACTATGGCATGCTATTTTGCCAAAAATTCATTGTTGACGTACTGTTTGATGTTGCTGCTAGTCGCAACCAGTTGCAAACCAAATTCGGTTGTATGCCCTCCTTCCAAAATGCTAGCACACAAACTACTTAAGGCCCATTGAAAGTGATTTTTCGCAATTGAATTTTGATAATTTTGGACAGATATGATAACTTCAAATGAAATAAATGTTGAAATTCAAAGTTTATATTGATAGTAAGTTCCTGCGCTATATAAAATGAAAAGACATTTCGTCTTTGGCCAGATATTCTTTATTTTGCCAACGACAGTAAATCTCTTCTATTCCCATTCAGACGGCAGGTGCTGCCATCTATCGCTGATAAAGCGAAATAAGAGGTCAACCATAGAATTATCGTGTTTATTAATATCATATGCATTTCCATAAGTTGTCAAGAGCACATCCCAAAAAACGCGAGTCCAGTGTTTACAAAAACATTATTTTAATATTTTGATCAGGAAAGGAGAAATTGGATTTGGTAACTTTGTGCAGGGTGTCCCCAAAGTCACAACGCACTTTCAATGCGCCTTAAAGAAGAAAACGGGAAAACACACAAAATAATTAGGATGAATTCCGGCAGCTAGGACAGGTGTCATTCTTGCAATTAGACAAAGTTACGAGATGTCATGTGAATATCTGGTGCAGGGCGTAAACCGCAATTTATCCGAAGCTGGCAGTGATTGCCTGGCGCCAAGGGGCAGCTGAACCAGACATTTGGCAATTTGTTGGTCTGCTGCCCAACAAATTATAAAGTTGAAAACAGTGAGATCCCTGAAAGTGGTGATGACTGAAGGGTGGATATGGCTCCAGGTCTGTGGGACACCCTGTAGGCCCAGGTATAGATTGTTTTCATAGTTATTGTTTTCATAAAGTGAAAAATGGCTTTTGGTAAACACGTGAACCGGTCGCCGCCCAATAGGCAAACAGGTCCGCCGCCATCTTGTGGGTCTGCTAATTTTCGACCTTTATTCGTTCTCCCGGGGGGGTTGTGTTCCCCACAGCCGCCGGATGGCGCCTCTCGAGGGTTCGTTGAACACGCAAAAAATCCCAAACGTTAACTCGTTTCAATCGAGCAAACATTATTCAAATCCCGACTTTATGGATTTTCGTCGAGCGATGCTCAGACACCAGTGTCGCGGATTTTTTGCCGAAGCCATTGAACCTAAGATCCGCGAGTAATACCCGGCTTAGGGCCGTCCACTCTCCCCCCTTCAAGGAACTAAGGATTTCCTGAAACTTTGACTTTAAAAATCTATTTGGGGACGCCGGGGTCCTCTGCGGATCAACGCAGGCATTTCTCGAGTGGTTGAGCAGCTTCTCAACCTGCCTTCCGGTGGGGAAGGAAGTCTTGGTGGGCTCTGATGCACATTTAGAGGGCACTACGGTATTGTCCCTGCTCCGGTTTGCGCGCTGCGAAAATGGGCTTCTCCTAACAGCTCGCGTGGCACTTACGCACGAACATGTAGCTGGTGGTTGGGGTGCATTTAAATCATAAAATGCAATTGCAGTGTACTATGCAAATTGTTTAAGATTTATTAATTTCCACTATAACTCGTAGGCTGGCAGTGATTGCCCCTGTCAGGGGCAGCTAAAATCATGTTTTAAGGTTAGTTTTGGTTATAGATTAAGTTAGGTTGGGCACTAGAAAAATATTAAAAGTGCAATTTGTAGACATTTTATTTGTATTGATATGTATTTTATGTGTATTGATATGTGTGGCATGTGTATATGTACAGTACATGTATTTTGCACACGTGTTTTTGGTAGACTTGGTGCATAATCTCAATTTGATTGTCATGATCTGATGAAAAATGTGCAAAAAATGTCGAATTGAGTGAACTTTTAATAAAACTTCGATCAGAAATGATGAATTTTAGCTAATTTCTATTAGAAATGCTGGCTCGTACATGTACTGTATATAAAAAGTTTTTGAAAGCGTTACCAGAAATAATGGATTTTCACTTTATTCTATAAAGCATTAATGATGTTATTATCATTTGGCTCCCTACAAAAAGATGATGACATAAAACTTGAACTTTTCCATGCTTGGCCTTAAATTGACTTCTTTGCTACTCAAATACAATGAAATGAAAATGATGAAATGAAAATTTTATGAAAATCATGAAATAACAAGCAGCCTGCCTTAAACCACCAATGAAACCAGAAACCAATATAAACCGAAAACATTCTTAATTTTTTTCGTGTTGGTCAGATGCATATGTTGTCATTGGTGTTTGCTCATTGTGTGCACTGCCAAATCGCTGATTTCTCAATTTCTTTATTGCAGCTCATCATCGACTGACTTGGGATGTCGTCGAGGAGTCTTCAGTCGCCGCCATTATGGTTCAGTGGAATTGGTGAGTGACCAGTACCTTATCCATCTCGTCTATTACGTTGCAAACTTAAGGCCCATTGACAGTGATTTATTGCAATTGAATTTTGATAATTATGGACAGATATGATAATTTCAAATGAAACTAAATGTTTCAATTCAAAGTCTATATTGATATAAGTTCCTCTGCTATATAAAATGAAAACACATTTCGTTTTTAGAATTTTTCCATATATTCTTTATTTTGCCAACGACAGTAAATCTCTTCTATTCCCATTCAGATGGCAAGTGCTGCCCTCTATCGCCCATAAAGCAAAATAAGGGGTCCAACATTGAATTATCGTTTTTATGAATATCATACACATTTCCATAAGTTGACAAGAGCACCCACATGCCAAAAAACGCGAGTCCCTGTTAATGTTTACAAAAAAATTATTTTAATACGTTGATCAGGAAGGGAGAAATTGCATTAGGTAATTTTATGCAGGATGTCCCCAAAGTCACAGCGCACTTTCAATGGCCAAATTGAATCATTTCTGCGTCTGAAAGTCACACAAAACCATGCACCAACAAAGACTAGCTTGATTCCTATATGCGCATGTATTCAAATGTCATCTGCTGCATCCATGCTCCAGAAACTGGATGGATTTACGTAGCGCCCAATCGTTTATGCATGCCATGCAAAGTTTTCCAATGTCTGGACCAATTTCGGTTTCTAATGAAAGTCCGACTGGACGACTTTAATGAGTTTAGCTTCGTTAACCATCGCGTTTTGCACGGGCAAACACTTTTGGTTACATTTGGCTGGACTTCATAGGGCATTAATTCACCTAGGAGCAGGTGCTGGCCAGTGCGCTAATGTAATTAATTGAATGAAATGCCCTTTCATTTGTTGAACCAACCACCGACCATTTGTTGAACGTCGCTGAAGCGAGTTTTCCCGCGTGACCAATCTCGCTAGCGATTTTTGGAGAAAATCACGAAATTAGGCTGGAAATGAGGAAGAGATGGCCTTTGCTTACTCAATTTAAGACCTTAATTTTCGCACTGGGCTGCAGTTAATTTGTCAGTTCGGCCCGAATTGCTTTGGACTCGCATTGGGGAAATTAAAATGAATTGAAGTCGAAATTTGCGATTTTGCCCCGATTAAATTTCGCTAATTAATTGGCCAAATTGGGGGAAATGGTTGCAGAATTTTGCGTTGGAATCTGGCTTATAAAACAAAAGAGGTCCATTGCGGCGATGCAAATAGGACCTGTACATTATTTTTGGCAAATGGATTAATTCTGATATGTAAAATTATATGGCTGTGCTTGCTAAACTTCTTACTTCATTGCCCAATTGTCCTTTTTACCAAATGCATGTTAAATATTCATTATGCTATGCAGAAATGTTCGAATATAATAGACAAGCATATGTCGCCTTTATTAAAGACAAATAACTTAATTCTTGTTGAAGTGTTTTAGAACATATGTTACACACTTACTACTTAGACAATTATGTCAATTCTGAAGTACGTGTTTGTCATTACTGTACCAAAGAAAAACCAATTTTACCCTGTTTTTCTTATGGTTGTGACAAATATTTTCATACTAGAGTTGATGGATTTTAATAATCACACGAAAGTACATTCTTTGAGCATTTGACATTTTGGTTTCATACATGCAACCATTATGCACATGAGAGCATTACAAGAAAGTTGGATGGTATTTACCATACCGGTGCATGTTTTCGAGGTCATGCACGAAACATCCAATGTATTGATTTTGTACTACTCGAATACATGCCGACTGCAACTTTCTGATTGCCAATTAAATGTGGCGAATGCACAAATTGCGCTGATTTTACGGCGCTCTGCAACTTTCACAAATTCCCAAAATGCGTAAAAAATATTATTTTTGTAATATCACCATAGTAATGCATTGCAGTCGTTTATGCTCACAAGTGTGTATAGTTCTTTGGTAATTTGATGTTGAAAAATGCTTAAAACGCATAATTTTGAAACGGTAGTCAAATGGCGGCAAAGTGTTAATGACGTCACAATGGAAAGAAGCGAAAAAAGTCGATTCTCGTAGATGCGAAGTTGTGACGTCATATAAACTGTCTGTTAGCCATTTTTAAGGTGGCCAGCATTTCCTGATCTATGCTTTGTTAACGCCCATTGAAAGTGATTGCAACTGAATTTTGATAATTTTGGACAGATGTGATAATTTCAAATGACACTCAATGTTTTAATTCAAATTTTATATTGATAGTAATTCCTGCGCTATATAAAATGAAAAGACATTTCGTTTTTAGAATTTTCCCTGATATTCTTTATTTTGCCAACGACAGTAAATCTCTTCTATTCCCATTCAGATGGCAGGTGCTGCCATCTATCGCCCATAAAGCAAAATAAAAAGGCAAACATAGAATTATCGTTTTTATTAATATCATATGCATTTCCACAAGTTGTCAAGACACATCCCAAAAAACGCGAGTCCCTGTTAATGTTTACAAAAAAATTATTTTAACATGTTGATCAGGAAAGGAGAAATTGCATTTGGTAATTTTATGCAGGGTGTCCCCAAAGTCACAACGCACTTTCAATACGGGAAAGGCCCAGACATATGCCATTTTCTGAGCATTGGCCTTGTTGATAATCTGGAAATTAGCTAGACGTTGCTGAGCTGTTGAATAGGGCCATTTGTGGTGCATCCTTTGGCCTGCCCTTCATATTCCGAATGCAATTGATTCTCGTTCGTTGACATTTGCAAACGATGGCCCAGGGCTTACCATTTCCACCAGACTGGCCTTGGGCTATCTGAGATTATCGCTGCAAATCCGCTCAATGTCAACGTTGCTAATGAAGTGGGTGTCGGTGGAGTAATGGCCGACATGCTGCATCTCTACGTGTTAACAACCCACCTCATGAACTGTGTCACGCAATTACCAACGCTGATATGGCAGGTCGTTGGGTGTTGATTGGCCAGCCAGGCATACCATGGATGATGCCAATGTCATGTCCTGTAGCAGGGCATAAACTGAGAACACATTGACAACCCATATGGGAAAACATGCATTTAGAAATACCTTATAGAAAATGCTTTTAGTCATACATTATAGAAAATGCATTTTGAAATTCATTGCAAAATATATGTAGATTGAGACATAAATGTATTTCATAATGAATTATAAAATGCATTGTAAAATGTATTTGTT
>JAQFYZ010002816.1:0-15436 GCA_034695085.1 Cylindroiulus punctatus | reverse complement strand
GGGGGGGGGCCCCCCCCCCCCCCCCCCCCCCTCCATTCCTTGCCGAACGAACGAATTCGCCCTCCGAGTCCGTCCCATCCCCCCTCGTATTAACCGTCTTCCGTTTGTGTCTTCAGCGAGGGTCAGAGGCGACGAATTCAGTATGACGCCAATACGTGGACGTAGTCCGTTCCGCAGCGGCGGTCCATCGAGCCCGGATCAGCAGCAGCTGGGTTACTCGAGCCGTCTGGACGCCCGCTCCAGGAGCCCCAGCCCTAACCCGAGGCCTTCGCAGAGCGAGTACTACGGCACCACGCAGTTGGAGCAGCGTTCCCGGAGCCCCAGCCCGTTGAGCCGGCGGGCCCTTCGGAGCCACCAGCAGCAGCAGCAGCCGCGGCCCGGGGGTCGGAGGTTGCCGCCCACGCCCAACAAACCTTCCACGCTGAACCTCACCGTACAAGCTGCCGACCACGGTATGAACTTTCCCGTAGTGTCGCGCTCCCCAACCGTCCCTCAAACGACCAAATCGCCGGGGAGCATCAACTTTCCTAAACTGAACGCCTCACCCACCCATGTGCCCAAATTGCAGATGCCTCCCCATCCTCCGGGCTGGAGGGATTCCAGCTGGAAGCCGCAGCCGCAGTCGTGCGAAGGGACGCCGCAGCAGCGCCGCGGCCCGGCCACCGCCGAGTGCAGCCCCCTCGGTGGCAGTAAGCGCTGCGAGAGCAGAGTTCGGGAACAGTTCCAGTACACCGAAAACAAACTTCCGCCGCGCCAGGAGGAGCCGCTCAGCTTCGAGGTGGCCGTGGCCATCGGTCGCGGCAGCCGGCAACTGCCCTCGCCCATGCCCAACGGATACAAGCCGGGACAGAGGGAACGGGACAGGCTGAGGGACGCGGCCACCGTCAGGGTGCTCAGGCCCAAGGGGGAGGCCCGCACGGACTCCGACGAAGATGACTGGTGCTAACGATAGTCTCGGCGGTACGGACACGCCGCGCAAGTAGACGGGGGAATTTACGGAGGATTGCTCTTCTTCCTCCTCCTCCTCCTCTTTTTCTTCCCTTTTAGGAGGGCCCACACTCACCGTTGACAAATGTCAGATGTCGCCGTGGCTGACCGTGCGTCCGTAGACTGCCGCGCGCGGTCGACATGACCGGCACGCTGCACCGAGGTCGGTATTACGGACCGGAGGATCCGTTGGCGTAACTAGCTGTGGGGGTGGCCGATGTACAAAAATTATTAGGACCAAATTCAATGACAACCCTTCTTCGCAAATGTCCTCAGTATACCGCGCTAACTGTCCGATGGCTGCATGTCCGGCCAGTATGGTGTGCATGGTGTCCTCCGGATGATGACCCACATCAGGAACTTGTGTAAATTGTAAAAGTAGTAAGCAGGCTAGATACAGGGTTCATACGCACCTGAAAAGTCAGGGAAAATAACAGGTTTTTCAACAAAATAAAATTGAAAAATAAATTCCATCCCAAAAAATACCCAAAAAATAATTTTTTTACATGTTTATTAATTATTTAGAGATTTCTGCTGACCATTTCCAAAAGTTTATATTAACAAACATTATATTTTTCTCATGAGCAGGTTTAAAAAAAATTTCTACACGATTTATAAGTCAGGGAATTTACTCGGGTTGTCAGAGAAAGTCAGGGAAATGATTTTGTAAATTTGAGTATGAACCCCGAGATAAATTCCATCAACACCGAGCAACAGTAGCGACACGTACGTGGAAGCCGAGATATCATTCGGTTGTGGATGCGTTAATTTTTGCTAAAATTTAGTTGTTTTATGGCAATTTAGTTACTCAATTAGCGACTACAAGTTGGGGGTCCAGATATTATGAATTACATCATTAAATTACAGGAGTGGCCGAGGACCTCCGTAGTTACGCCGACGAGAGTATCCGAGTAACTGCCGCGACTACGCGGTTTGCCATTGGGTTTCGTCTAACATTTGTCAATTTGCCAGAGCTTTCAAATGCGAGCTGCCATTTGTAAGTCGATGGTGCGGCCTGCCTTAAGAAGAAACAAACATAGCAAAACAAACATCCGAATAATGCAACGTTTTACCATTCGCCACTCGTTCTTCTATAACTATGTTCCATAATCGATAGGTTTGTTTCGAGGTAGATAGTTTCATTCATCTGTGATAACGACGCTCTCGTTTTTAATTCGTCATTTTATCTCCTCCTCCTTTTTTCTACTCTCGGAGTGGTTTTTGGTTTTTCACCGCCTTCGACGGATCGTTATTGATCCGGACTTACGAGCAGACCCCTTCCCCGGCATTTAAAGCGATTCTCTCGTTGGTAACCACGTATCAAAGCCAATCTTTCCTCATTTTTTCCAAAAAAAATTTCAAAAAGTGTTTGCCGTGCTGGTAGTACCGACGAGAAGATCGCCTCGAATCGACCATTTTTGTATTTGCGCGAACAATTCGATGCACTTCAACATTTTGAAATTAGCTACTGAAATAGGAAGACTGATGTAAGAGCGATGGTAGGCAATGGTAAAGTTGTCAGATGCTGGTCTGTCTTCTCCTCCTCCTCCTCCTCCGGCAGTTGTTCCAGAGTGATTCCTTCCGTTTCACGGCTTTACCGATGGTAGCCATTGTAGCATCCAAAGTCGATATCAATATTCCCCCAAGTAATGGAACTAGTTAAACATAAAAAAGGTTTTTTTAAAATTATGCTGCACCCAGGATGAACATGATTTAGGTAGGAGAGCGAAAGAGCGAGACAGACCGAATCTTCTTATTTTTAAGACTATTTTTGCAATTTCTTTGCGTGGTAAGACGTTGATGAGCAAATTTAAAATCCAGAAATATTTCGTTCGCCAGTTTTATTGCCGGGCCAAGATTGATTTATCGTTATTTCACGCGAACGTTTACGTTAGGTTGTTACAGAAACTACGATGTAACGTAAGCGTAGCGGAAGCTTTAGTCCCATCGGAGAAAAAATAACTGCCAAATCACTATAGGACACCGTAAGCGGTAATGCTCCATTCCAAAACCTAAAATTACTTAAAGTACGAAACCTTTTTCGAAGTCGCTATATCCATCCACCCATCGCCGATTGATTTTCGATGCGACCGATCATCCGCTCCGTTAATTTAGCCCACATCCACGTTAGTGTAGAGAAGCATTTTTCTCCTCGATAATAGTATTACGGATTAATACGCCTACGATTACTTCATTTTCGCTTTCTTTATTATTGTCCTTCTAATTCTGGTGCTCATTTTGACTCTCACGCAGTGAAATGGAATGGGCCAATCGGACCAACATTTTGTGTATTATAACATTCTGAATTGACTTTTTAACTAAATAATTATTAATCACTGTAATAATGATATACCGCTTTTTAACTAAAAACGCTGTTGCTAATTGCCCACATTCTTAAAATATTACTAAAAATTGCAAAAACTATCGGCTCGTGCGTGTCTCCAATTTATGCTGGCGATGCGGCACCCCTCCGCGAGGACATCATCGAGGATGATGAGTGTAGGAGAACCCGCAGTCCTTACGGGACGGTGTCCGGAGGACGGAAGACTTCCCGTATCTGTCCTACTGGGGAGATTGACAGAAGAAGAAGACATTGAGTCAATTGACGAGACGTAACATAGCCTTTATTTTTAAGGTCCCGGAATAAGTCCATCCGTGTACAATGGGCTCCGCAACGGTGCCAGCGGGACAAGAGCGGCAAGAGACGGATGCACACGGGCATCACTCAGGTGAGGATGACCGTTGAACATTCTGTCCTTACAGGTTCGTCCCGGACAGAAGGAGCTGGTGTCGAGGGTCAAAGTGGACTGTCTGAGCTGGGGTGAGTTACGAGGTGATGTTCTGAGAGGGCCAGATATACCCTCATGGGTTCTTCCGAAGACGACCGGGATTGATCATTGATCGTTGGTTTCCTTTCTTGTCCTTTCAGATATAGACAAGGAGCGTCCTCTTGGGGTAGGCCACTGAAGAAAATTTCGGAGTCGGACACTATATTGGATTTCGAGTCAACTACACTGGTAAGTGTTAATTTTTGATAAGGGGGAACGGCATACTTTACTGAAGTGTTACCCCCTAGGGTCGTTGGTGGGGTGGGAGGACCCCTGGATGAGGTCCACTTTCTCGCGGTGCTCGGATCTGCAATACATCAGACCCTCTCCAGGGATCCCATATGAAAAAGTTTCTGCAGAATTCTGCACATTCTGCAGAAAATGTTCTGCATTGGTACTACTGGGAATCGAACCAAGGGTATATTGTTGGACAGCTTGGTGCCTTACCCACTGGGCCACCCAGACAGTTGTGGGAAAACAGCTCTGGTTGGCTCTAACTATCTCGATTAATTGGTATCTGAGGCATTTGTAATTGAAAAACTGTAATTGCATTGATTATTTATAAAGCTATACATATATATTTAAATACATGTATGTACCTATAGATATCATTAATTCTTTTAAAAAAAATTGTGTTCAAATTTTTTTCTGCAGAATTTTTTGGGGTCCCAATTTTTTGTGCAGAAGTTTTTCGGGTGCGAATTTTTTCAGCAGAAAATTTTGCCCAGAAACTTTTCTGCAGAAAAAGCATTCATTTCTGTGGAATTATTTCGGGTTCATTTTTTCTGCACAGTTCTGCATGACTTTTTCACATGGGATCTGTCCACAAAGTACAGTAGCAAAGTCAAGTACAGTAGAACGTCAAAAATCAGGACCGTCGATAATCTGGATTCGATTCATGGGGAAAAAATCAGAAGTGAATATGTATTTCTGTAATCAAAACACTAACCATCAGAGTGAATTATGAACAGTTTTAGCAAGTTTTTTACGTCGAAGACGTCTACCGGCCTTTTTATTGCTTCATTTCGAAAATCCGGAAGGGGTCCGGTCCCAATTAATCCGGATTATCGACCTTCTACTGCAGTTGCTTTTCCAGTCTCAATGAAGCTCCATTCCTAAGCGATAGGGTTGCGCATAAATTAACGAAGTCCGCATCAGCTTTCACAAAGTGTTTTTACCGAAACGAATGCCGTCGTCGAAAACGCTGAAAAAATTGGTCCAGCAATTATTTTCGCGTTGAATTTCGACTCTGGTTTCGCAGTCTCGGATAAGGTTAACTTTCCAGGAAATAATGTTGTTCAAACTGCTGCCCATGAAGTTGAAATCCCTGGAGTTCATCAAATGTTGTTTGGTGAAGATGACCGTAAATCCGTATTTGACGGTCAAGCTTTTGAGCAGCGCGGCGATGTTCCGGTGATGGGCATCCAGCCGACCGAGATTGTCCGCGTGCAGCATCCGGTCCTCGTAATAGAATGCCGAGATGCTGTCCACGAAGAGCACCGCGCGATCGTACTTCGGAGCGCTCATGAAGGAGTCGATGTAGTGCAGGGTGAGGATGAACTGGCCAGAACCGGAACATCCGTTGATCAAGTTTAAACGAGACAAACAATCTAAAAGGAAAGTGTGAACGAGTTGATCCGTACCGGGCGAAGGCACCGCGGCCTTAAAGCGCTCTTCCAACAGCCCGATGAGTCTCGGCAAGGAGAAATGTCTATCGTTGTCCACGTAAACGACTTGTACTTGCAGGCCTCCGCAAGCCGCGTCGTTCCAGTTGACGGGCAAAATGCATTTCCTGATGAGATGCAACAGCAGCTCGGACTTGCCGGAGTTTGCAGCGCCGCGGATTTCCACCACATTGCCCGCTTCCAGACGTCCCTGCGCGAACAACGCGGGCTCCAGGTGGGCCAGGCAGCTTCTTCTCCGCACTCTAGACAGCAACTGTAAGCAAACAAAATCTCGATTTTAGTAACTTGGCGGATATACTTTTTCTTCATGTTCCAAATGTGCGGCAAATGTTTAATTCCACTGAAAATTAACTCTACCGGCGGTGACCGGCATTTCAAACGAAAATATTTCTTCACTCTCGGTCAATTGTGGTGCAAATTTATTTGTGCAACGGTTCGGGAAGTAAATCACTTCAGGAAAATCAGGAACAATTTGATGAAATCCGTAATTTATTATCTCAATGTTCTTCCCACGCGTGGCTAACTGACTCCAACATTATGATAATAAATCGTGGATTTCATCAAATTGTCCCTGATATACTGAAGGTAAGATACATTTTTCGAAAAAATTTGACATAATAAATCTTTCGCCTGACGTTATTGGTCCCAGCTACATTACACCTTGCCAATTTCCCCCACTTTCACCACTTAAAAAACCTTACTTTTGTTTAATTTCTAGTTGTTTGAAAAATGTTCTCGTCCATTTTGCCAAAAAACATGTATAATCAGTTCCTTTGCTGGACACTATAATGTAAATTGATGTATTCTTAATTTCGTATAAATATACGAAATTAAGAGTACGCATTTTGTAAGTTAATTTCTATTGTTCCGTTCAGCTACAGCCCCCGATGATGACATTTATTTAAAGAAAAAACGTCGCGCAAAGGTTTGCAAAAAAAAAGAAAAAAAATGAACAGGCTTTTGCAAAATTTTTGCATTTAAAAATTTCCGGTTAAAACTTTTTTAAAAAAAATTCGATATTTCAAAAATGATTTAAGTCTCCCGCTACTTTTCGGTGGACGTTGTATTTTATGAGAGGCCCCTAAAATTGTCGTATTTATGAACAGCCCCTGCTGGCACTTGCGTTTGTTGCGCAGAACCTTGAATGTGCTAACTTTATAGTGTCACCTACTGACCTACAGAGCGATTGACAAGAAGTTGACCTGACCTGAACTCCAGTTTCCGTCATTACCGCCGTTTCATCGGCCATTTGTGCCGCAAAAACAAACACAAAATGACGACAGGAAGACGTTACGTCGGGTGAGTATCCCTCACATACCCTGCACCGAAATGGCAGAGTTCTTCCGAGAATGAGTACAATTTATTTTTGAGGTACTAAAAGTGTTTACTAATACGTGACGGCGATCGCTATAAACATCAATTCTCAGATTTCTTGGCAATTTTTGCGCATTCCGTCGTGATTTTTTTCGCTCACCGTTTACGTTGCGCTTAAGTCGCGTACGGAAGCCGGTACGAGTCGCGCCACTACGATGTAAGTAAAGTGGAAATGCATGTCCACTTTATTTATCATGAGACTCGTATGGCAGGGATGTGGCCGATTGACAAATATGACAAAATGTGACAATTTGAAACCTGTATGACAAATGTGACAATTTCTGTAAAAAATGAAAAATAATGTCACAAATGCAACGTTATGTATGACCGTCCTATCTGTAGAATTATAAGGGTGACTGGGCTCAAAAAAAGGCTGTTGATGAAATTACCAAAAAGAAGGAAAAAGCCCCAAAAATATTGCACGCAGGAATGGAGATGTTACGTGAGGCCCGCGGTACTAGCCGCGCAGATATTGTAAAAGTAAAAGCTGCAAATGCCATCATTCGAAGCGCCGAGGCGGCAATAGAGCTTGTTGATGAAAACTTAAATCAGTTATCCAAAACGTGTGTAAACAGGGAAAAAAAGTTAATAAAATGCAGTGACGGATCCAGGGTGGGGTTCCAGGGGTCAGGGGGTAGAAAATTTACACTAGATAGATTGGAAACAGAAAATAAAAATTCATACTAGATAGAATGGTTAATAAATCGAAATTTTTTGCAAAAAAAATGCGAAAAGTAAACTGGTTTTGCAAAATTTTTGCAAAAAAATGCAAAATGTCGGCAAAGTAGCAAAATCTGCCTTTCGCGATAATTTTGCAAACAAATGTAAAAAAGTGAGCTGGTTTCGCAAAATTTTTTTGCAAGAAGTGAACAGTTTTTGAAAAATGTTTAAAAAAAAAATGCAAAAAATGAACTAGTTTTTGCAAATATTTTTTCAAACATGTATATTTAGGCCTCCGTATACATACATGCGCTCACTGCAGACTCGGAAAGAGGTCATGTCATAAATTACCGTTTCGATTATATAATGGTCGAATTTTGGTGACGGACCCCGTTTGAAAAAAAAGCTGGATCCGCCCCTGAAATGTAACATTTTTGCAGATACAGTATATTTTGTGAAAATTTTGATGAACTAAGAGTCTATTGCGTAACATTTGCATGTGACAAAATGTGACAAATGCGATATTTCCACGTGACAAAATGTGACAAATGCGATATTTTCATGTGACAAATGTCCAATTCTTGGATGTGACAAAATGTGATATAGTTGGCCACATGCCTGGTATGGGCTTCCGTAGCAAACTTTCCGAGGTAGCTTAACACGATGGCGTCCGTTACTAGAAGCGCTGTAGTTGCGATCGCAGGGTGGCGCTAAACGCCGTTTTGCGATTATAGGCACATGGCATCGATAACACATTGACAGTTTGATGCTTCGGTTCGTCGACTGGCCGTGGATAATCGTTGTATCGTTTATAATCATCTCAGTTATTTCGCAGATTTTTGCGGCGTAGGAAGTGATCGCTTATCGCCATGGCCTCCTTGGACGAGGCCAAGCGGAACATCCGAGCCCTGCTGGAGTCGGCCACGCACGGCATACTCTTGAACAAAGTCAGTTCGGAGTACAACTCGGTGGTGGGTGAAACCTTGAATTTTCGCAAGTTGGGCTACGGCAGCGTGCGGGAGCTCTTCGCCGACATCCCCGACACGGCCGTCATCACGTCCTCCCACCTGGGGCCGCTGATAACGTGCGTGGCCAACGAGAAGACCATGCACATCGAGCGCATGGTGCGCACACAGAAGACGGTCAAATCCACCAAGCACATTCACGTCCCCAAAAAGGCACCCGTGGTGCTGTTACCCAATCCACAGCAGAACAGGTTCAACGGGCCTCCTGCTCCTGACAGACGACCGGCTTACCAGCAATACGCTTATCAAAACCCACCCGTTTATAATTACGGCTATAATGCCCAACATGCTCTATTGGAGCTCCCACTCCAGCCCCCCAACAGGTCCTACTTCCACCATGCGCACCAAAGGCCCCCCAACTTCCACCACGTCAGGTTTAACCAGCACGGGCCGCCGGCGTATATGCGACCCCCCATCAACGCGCCCCAATATTACGCTCCCCGTCCCAGGTCCACGTATTGCGATCCGAGGACGACTCCCGGCATCCACGCGGAGGTCCAAAACTTCATCGCGGACCTCCTCCGAAAGCACCCCGCCGGGATGCCGCTGTTGACGTTTAAAGCGATGCTCTATAGGCAGTATCCGGCCGAGGCCAAACTTTGCGACGCTGCCACGCTCAGCTCTCTGACGTGGATCCTAAGTCTCAAAAACAAAGGAAATGAAGTACTCGTTTATCCCGCAAAAAGCCTGATCGAGACGCGCGCGACGTCCTCTAGCGTGCTTAGGCCGGAGCCCGAGCGAGAGCGCGAGCCGTCGAACGGGTTTGATCGTAATGCCGTAACTAACGGAGACGAAAAGCAACGCGAGAACGTAGTCGCCGAGCCGCCCGAACCCGATAGCCGAAAACCTTTACCGAGCCGGGACCAGCGTGGCGACGTAGATGTCGGGACGACGAATCTCGCACCTCTGGCTGGCAGCGAACCTCGCGTACCGCCCAACGACGCGGAGTCGTTCGAGCGTGTCCCGTGCGTGTCTACGCAGGCCGAAACGCAACAATCTACTTACCCGCAATGTGTCCGGACTTCGACATCGCCCGCCGAATCGTATCGGACTACGAGCGTGCAAACTGGTAAAATCTTTAGCACCGTTATCGTCGGTATTGTTTGTTGTTAGTTATCGACAAACAGTAATTGTTGTTCTTTTCCAGCTCTGAGCCATCCGAACGAGTTAGTCACGCAGCATCGCAAGACGGACCAGCCGGATTATGCGAAATCTGAATCTCCACGCTACGGCAGTAGCAGGCAGGCTGTGCCGGAAGAGGTCGGTTTTTAGCAATTGTGCAACTACGTTTCTTAAACTATCGAATGCTGTCAGTTCAGTTCTACTCGGTACTCCGCAGCTCTAAATGGTCAATCCATCTCGTGCTGCTTGATTATATTGAATTTGATTTAATGCAGCGTGTAAGGGTCGTGAACTGATGCATACCTAAACCTTGAAAAAAAAACATGACGTTCGCTACGAATATGGAAGTTGCAACTAATGAATCCAACATCTTATTTTTAGTTGCCAAAGGCCCACGAAAGTTCGAGTAATCGCTTCGGAGAAAGCATAAAGTCAGTTTTTATAAAGGTGAGTGTGAATAACTTGGCTTTCGAACTTCAGACTACGAATGTGTGGTCGAACAGTTCCTATGATCTGAACGAGAATGTTTTCTATTGATTTTTGTCGATAAGTAAATTCTATTTCTTTCAGATTTTGGAGGATAATCCCAATGGCATTTGGGCTGCTGAGCTCATTACGCAATATAAACAACTCACTGGAAATCGCCTTGACTTTCGAGAACTGGGTTTTTACTCCATTTACGAATTGGTCGTTTCATATGCGGATATCTTTAGCTACAAAAAGTGCACAAATAATAGCGACTGGCTGCTCAAGCGTAGTGAAACTTCGACGTTCGATTCCGGGATGGGTATGTAAAATTTCAATGGTGACGCGACAATATCTTTATGGAGCGCCATCGTTTATTCCCAAAATATTTTTCAGACTCTTCGTCTCAAGATTCGGGAGACGCTCCAAACGATAAACGTCCGATTAAATCATCGCTAAGTATTAGTGCAGCTTTGAAGATAAAGATGCTGCAAGTAGTTTGTAGCTGTCCCAATGGAACCGTGCTTTCTGATTTTGAAGTTTTATACAAGGTATGCGTGCAGTTTTTGGTTGTAGATGTTGAATCGTCATTAATCTAATTGAAATGTGTTTAGCGAATACACAATGAAGATTTTGTGTTGAACTACTCCGATAACTACTATACGTTGGAAGCGGTGTTTTTGGCTTTATCAGATCTTTTTGTGGTGAAGTACGTCAACGAGAGTAAGTTTTTAAAAAAAACGAGCTCAATTCCATGCCAAAGTGATTCGCCTCCGCTCCTAACTTTAAATTTATTGTCTTATTAGCGAAGATAACGATTGAGTCTACAGAAAAAGGGAGACGGTTACTCGGGCACCCAATCATGATTGCAAAGGCAAGTCACTATTTCGCTTATTAACGAGATCGTCAGAAATCGTTAAAAGTCCTCCGGCTCTTACAGAAATAACCCGATTCTAATGTATTGTGGATTTTGTGTTGTTATTTAAATTGCTCGTTACGGCTGTTAATAGTTATTATCCCAAAATTCTTTATTATTCTGATAGTCATTCTAGTTATTGCCTATGGACAACATTATCGCTTCTTTGCATCGATGGTGTCATAAGTCCAAAAGGAAATTTACATAAACGACCCTCTACACGCACTATTTTTTGAGTTGTTGACTTTTATACAGGTCCTCCGTTCATGTTCCATGCCAAACAGCGGGGGCAGTTCGAAAGGCATCAATCTGTAAACTGGTCACCCTCGTACAGGGTGTGTGTGCTTATTGATGGCTCTGTATACACAGTGCTTTCATCGCACTTTGCGCTATCAATATAAATCAACAATATTTCCTATAGATTATGGTTTACAGTTATTGCCGTATCTTTCCATCATCAATAATCTATGTATTCCCGTATGCATATTTCAGCGGATGTTGGTGCTTTTGGTCACCACCGGATCGTGGCGGCTCTTAGTTAGGATAATTAATATTTCTACAGAAAAATACCACATGTTGGCTAAACACGATAGCTGTGAATGATGGCATGCCATGTCTTTGTGCTTATTGCGCATTATCCTGGTTTTAAATTTTCACATATCCCAGCCAATCCGATTCGTCCGTTGCCAATGATAGTACTGATGCTGACATTGCGTGAAATTATTCGTTGGTTACCCGTACCTATGTCAATGGCTCTGTGATTCTGCTTTCATTTTATCCTCTCTATTTGTCCTCCACAGCCAGTTGCTTCACCACCTGTCTCCTACCCGGACGATGTGGTCATTGACGAACTCACATTTCGAACGCAATCGCTGCCCCCATTCAGGGGTCAAAAGCAGTACTTTAGAATTCGAGTGACATACGCTCTTCACCCGGGTCAGTTCTGGATTCAGTTGCACGACACGCAGGAGATGTTGGAAGCTCTTATGTACCAAATGAAGTGAGTGTGGCGGTAGTGCGGCATTAGCGATACTAGCATTTCGACGTGTAATTTTTGAATCTATTTCTAGAATGTTATACCACGACGCAGCGCTGTCTAAAGCCTATGCTATGCCCAATGAGCTTATTGCCCAGAATCGAGTTTGTGCAGCCCTTTATCCCGATGATCAAAACTGGTATCGGGCTATCATAACTAGCCTTCCAGCCGAAGATACTGTTCAGGTAGTTAACGCTTACATTTTATTTGTTTGCGCCATCGTAGTACGTTTGCATTTATTACATACATGTACTTTCTACCCTAGGTTTATTATGTGGATTTTGGCAACCACGAAGATGTTGAAAGACGGGACATTCGCTTTCTTAAGTGAGTGTTAAACGAATTTCATTCTTTTTTAAAAATGTGCCGTTATGGTTTTCAAGAGAAAAAAATACTGTTTTCAGAAAGGATTTCATGCACCTGCCAACCCAAGCTATCATGGCTAAACTTAGACGGATTGTTCCATTGAACCAGGTTAGTCACCAGCCATTGCTAAGAAATTAATCATTTGATACATGACAAAATTGTGAACTTTCATTGTTTCATTCTTTAGAAAGCTTGGTCCGCGGAGGCAAAAAAGCGTTTTTTCCACATGTGCCTCGACAGGGATTTATACGCGCTCGTCTCTGGCATGGAGGTTCGTTTAAGATAAGATTTCCAGAGGATTTCTAAAACTTGGCAATCCTTTTTTGAGGAGTACGTGCTTATTCTTTTTTATTAAATTCACGACAGTTCGACTGCCTATCATTCAGACAGAACGAAATATCAAATACAGGGTGGAATGTAGGAATTGTTACCATTATCTCACGAACAATTTAGATCTTTGTACAGCATTGGACTTTGTTGGCAATCGAATCGGGTGTTCGCTCGTCCAGCTTCAGAAACTACTTTTTGTATTTAAATGTTTGGGGATTTATTTATGTTGTTGTCTTTAAGGAGAATTGTCGTGAATTCAATGAAAATGTTTAGCCGAGAAAGAAGTATTGCCGTAATAGTGAACGATCCTAGCTGTTAAATGAATCAGTTACAATTATAAACTTATTGTAGTCTGGTTTGCTGTCGTTGTGTCTGGCCGACACATCCGGTGTGGAGGAAGTGAATCTCAACACAGCTTTAGTCGAGGAAGGTCACGCCGCTTTTGAGTGTCTCGTTCAGGTAATCTACTTTTAATCAATTTTGCATATTTCAGTTTTGTTTGGTAATTGAACTCTATTTTGGTCACAAAATTGTTGATAATTGAATTTGTTCTTTTGGATGTATTTCAAAGCCGTCAGAACATAGCTCGCCGAGTGCACCTTTCGACGATCCGAGGAACCGAAACTGTGAAAACCGTAGCCATTTAATGACTGCTGCAACAAATTCCCGGGCTCAACCTTTGGCGATGGACCGACCACCTGAGAGGTAAATCGCTGATATCTTGAAGAAGAAATGTACTGCACACTAATTGTGTAACTGCATCGAAAGGGCAATTTTTGACGATTTTGCAATTTGCAATCTGTTACTGCGATAAAATTCCAGTAATTCTCCAGTATTATCAACGCTATTTTACGACAATGTATTTGCAATTTGTTATGATTTAGCCCAAGTTATAAGTTGTTTACTTTTTTATTTTTTTTGCAGCATGTGTCATTCACAGAGCCTGATCGAAAGTGCCAGAAACATTCAGCTCGATGAAGATAGTGTCAGGATAATACCGTAAGTGATATTCCTGTTGCTAATCAAACAGCATAAATGTTATTCTATCAAAATTTCCTCCCCATTTTCTATCTTGCATTTTACTAAACCCAAATGAAATGTGCTAAAACTCATTGGATTCCTTACGTGATGAAAACAATCGCGAATGTTGTGAAAGAGTTTCTCATCACGCATGAATCGAGGAATACGGTGCTACATAGACGTGTTTTTCTTAGTAGCCAACTGATTTTCATACAGCAGGGTTTCCATGAATAAATGATTGGGTGGGGAAATTCCGCAGCAAGTCGCGACCTAAAAAACAGGTTTTAGTGTTTACATTATTAACGCGCAAAACCCCAAGCCAGTACTCCTTGGAAACTCTTTATATCGTAACGACTTAACATAGAACAGAAATCTTAAAATCAGAATGTTGCTTGTATTACAAAGTCGTACAAACGTGTCCAAAGTGTCGTTTTCTCTAAAAAATCTTATTTTATTTACAGAACGTGGTTGTCGGACATCAAATTCAACCTTGTTCGGATAAATGGCAGCATGTACGTGCCGACGTTTGAAATATCGGCGTTGTTTTGGAAGGCAGACATGTTGAAAGAAATTGTAAAGTGTTCGAAGCTACTCGATGTGCCAGTTACTTTTCTAAGTATTGCGAAAGAATCTCGTCCAATCGTATTTCACCAACTACTTCCGTAAGTAAACGTGTATTTTTTGTGGTACGATATTGCGTTTCATCCATGTGTGAATATTGAGATCAACATTTCCTTTTTCTGAGTGTAGCTTGTGCCCCAAAGAAAACGAAACGAAGTCGGAAATTCTTCTTTGTCCACTCGCAAGGTCGGTTCATTAGACGTATTACCCCTCTTAAATTACGAAGTACAATTTGCTCATTTTAAGTTAGTTCATGAATGCATGCTGCTGTAATATAGCCTCAAATCTTATATGCTTACGAAGCATACATTCGGGCTATGAGCCAATCAGAAATTATTCCATTCGTTAAACTTGCATACGATTCGTCACGGTATTCATTTTCTTTTTTTTTTTCCAGGATACCGGATATTTTGAATGCCGTTGGTGGCAGCAACAAAGAATTACATCATGCATTTGTCGAAGTGGTCAAGTTTCACAAGAAAGCATCGGAATACGAATGATTTGTAAGCAGTTAGATAAGATTCTTTTCACATGCTTATTTTTGTACCAACCAAACGTGTTGATTTTCTCGACAAGACACGCAGGAATACCGCAGAATTTGCGGTTTTGACCCATAAAATCGTTGTTTTCATCTTTTATTCGTGAATGTACAGAATTCCAATTGCTCCGAAAAGTTCCTGCTAATACCACGGCGAATCGCATGCAAGTTCAACGAATGAGCCGGAAACAATTTCTGGTTGGCTCATAGCCAATGCATGCCTGTAAGCATCATAATGTTTGCTTATGATGTACAGTATGTTCCTGTTAATAAAATTAACAGTTCCTGACGACGCCATTTTTTATAATACAGATTTTTAGGCTTTGAGCTTTTTGTTAAAATACATGTAATTACAGGGTTCATACGCACCTGGAAAGACAGGGAATGTCAGGGAAGAGCAAAATGGTCAGGGAGAGTCAGGGAAAACTACGTTTATTGCTGTAAAATCAGGGAAAGTCAGGGA
>JAQFYZ010002815.1:0-15438 GCA_034695085.1 Cylindroiulus punctatus | reverse complement strand
AATACATTTCCCACAATATATTTCAAAATACATTTCCCACAATATATTTCAAAATACATTTCTTTTCCATATGGGAATTTCGTTAAGCCGGAGAATATTTGTTTGCCATTGCTGACAAAGGCTTAACGACCCCTTAATGAAATGTCCGGTCATTTCCGGTTGTTGCAGCGGCGCACTCTCTCAGATTTCGGCCGTTGTGCTTCGGGTATCCTCCGTGGCGATGGTCATCCTCGAGGGAAACTTTCTCACGGGGGTCGCTGCTTATCCATTTGCTACTAATTACTGGCCTTAATTAAATGGGAGCCGTTGCTAATGGCCCACACAGCGTGGGCTCCCACATCTCTTCAGCCCGTCCACTCTGGCGCATTCCTGCGGCGGGAGATCCCTGCGCGCACCTTTGCCTTTTCCTTTTGTGCTTTTTATCAGCTCGGAATTTCGGTTGCGGTGACAGGTCTCTGGCGCCAGGTGAAATGCGATTCCACGAATCCGTCCACGCGTGGCCGAACTGGTCAACTGCAAGACAGTTTCGGACGGCGAGGTGAGGCCCGGTTTTCGTCAAAGGGATTGGGATTGCACATCCTCAACCTGTATGTAATTGCTACGTTTCACCCCAGTCTTCGCCCACCCATTCCTGCTGCTTATCGTTTTGTCGACTTGCATGTCCATCCTGTTTTGCCCCCCTTTTTTTATGCATGGACAGTAGTTTGGTTTTTGGCGGATTATGCAATTATGGAAAAATCGCCGAGATGAAATTGCGTCAGTGAAAGGCTCGATATTTCAAAATGTTTTCAACTGTCGTTTCCAATAAGTCTGAAAAAAATTATGCGATGAAATCTGACCATGCCTGAAGACCCGTACTATAGTCGTCACGGTAAAAGAACGAAAAAATGGCGCCGTTCAGACAAATAGGATTTAATTTCCTGTTTGCGATTCGTCCATCCAGTAATGTATATCGAGCATGGCAGCCATTTTCCTTGTAGCGCTGAAACTCCTGAAACAGAACATCGATAAGCCGAATCTCTCAGATTGGCTGTAAAATTTTTCATTCTTTTGCCGAGACGACTATTGGGAGTGTGCAGCGAAAGGGTCGCCATCTAGTGGCAGTCGAGTAAGCATGGCGAGTAAATAACATGGCAAAGTTTGATAAAATTAGGCTCGTGGCCCAAAAATAAATACGGAATGCTTTAAATACCAACAATTATTATTATTGGGTACCACAGAGTTGGTCAAAACCGTTAAAATAATAATTAACCTGCATTTACGAGCTTATTTGGGGAAAATGAAAAACTTCCCATTGCATTTGAGGCTTTTATCCTACTCTCGCGGCCATGAAAGTGGCTGACTGCAGCGCCATCAGTGGCGTTGCACACTCCCAATAGTTTCTAATCCGTTTTTCGATACCTAGATATATTGGGTGGAGAATTCAGAGTCCATATGTTGCCAGGTTTCCTGTCCATAACAGTGCATTTTCTGCGTAGGTGGTTTTTTTATCAACATGGCCGAGTAGGATATTTTAAAGTCCATTTGGCCTGTAGGCTGTCGGTGATCGATCGCTGAAATTATCATTACACGTCCACAAATGGGCAGTTTTCGTAGCCATGTGGCATGCTAATTTCGATACATTGTTCGGCAGAGGTGTTTTTCCTCTCTATAAATAGGTTGTCCCCGCATAAGTAGGCCGGTTTCCTAAAATTGTCATGGGTTGTAATGGCTCTCATGAACGCCGTGTCAACACTTGTTACCTGTCCCGTTCACTCCAGATAGATCATGGTGGCCCACGCCGAATTTACATTTATTGAAATTTATTTCGCTGGTAGTTTTTCCCTCCCTCCTAATTTAAACCGATTTGTGTATGATACGCACCTCACACTCCGGATTCGGGAATTGTATTTAGCCGAATGGTTGTGGTTGACTAACTTGACTTGGCTCGATTGAAGGTGTGAGGGGCTGTTGTGAGACGTTTAAGGGGATTCATGGGAAGAAAATGATCACGAGCTATAAGACTCCAAAATAATGGAATGTAAATTTAAAAGTTGTCGAAGGTTTGTGCTGAGTAATTCGTTGAAAATGGCCGAATCGTGCCCAATAATAGCTACAGTAATTCGAAATCTGGACCGTCCTGGGCAACTTGGAGGGTCGAATTCGCTCAGCCGTCCCATTTGAGAATGTTCGTTTTTTGAAATTGGCCATCTCCTAATTAATTGCGTTTTCTCGTATAACTGCTCTTATCTATTGTGGCCTTTTACTTGTTTGGTTAATTTCATGCGAGCTGCTTTTTCAGCACGCATGGCTGATGTTGGCGGCCATGTTGTTTCGCTCATGTTGTCCCAAAATCCTGGCAAGTCATTACCGGTACATCCGCCATATAATGGGCATATGGCTTTCTGTAAGGGTGCGTAGCTTTCTCCACTGATTTCGCGTGTTTCGTACAAGTTTTCAGTTTTCCATTAAAGGTTCATGTATTTCGGTACCTGGACCAGGTTCCAGCTGGGCGAGTTTGTTGGTTGAATAGCCCCTTCCTTCCGTTTTGCCTACCAAATTTGGTTCATCTCGTTGGAACAATTGAATTAAATATTAATGCAGCTGGGAACTCTGACCTTTCATTTGGGGTAACAATGAATGCGTGATCTTGGTGAGCATTTCGTTTGCTGCGAAAACTTAAAACCATCGAAACATTGTTTCCAGCTGTTCTTGCTTCAACAGCTGATCAAAGATGGTGGCGTTGTTGAATAACTCTTGCAGCTTCTCAGGTCGGGTGGTGTCTATCGGTTTATTAATTCGTGTAACTGCATTAGCTTCACATTCATATTAATTTTTATCTCGGCACCAAGCAGATTGCGTTTGAAACGCTTAATTTGTGTTGTATGATAAATTATTTGAAATGTCCTGTCTTGGACAACTTACATGTACATGTAAGAGTCGGTGAAACCAGTGTGAAGTTCTGACGTCTTACTTTTTCTCGCGGTTTTTTGGCAGGAGATGGTGGAACCAGATTGCAAATTGCACTAATAAAATAAACCCTAACGTTATTTTTAGGGTTCAACTCGATTTTTTCTACTTGGGATTTCTGGTATTATGCACCTCGAGGGATTTTACGACCTTTCGATCGAGGGCTTCCAGATGACAATATTTTAAATTTTTTGGTGGAAAGAAAGTGCAGACATACATTTAAAATCCAGGCAAATCTCATTTTATCAACGATCAGCCCCCTCCTTCAACTCGTATCGTAGTGTAAGCTTACATGTGTGTATCCAAGTTCGATTGTCATTATCATTTCAATGAAACAATTCTCAGAGTACATGAAGCAAATTAAGCAAAATTGATTACGCTCGTAAACTGGACAGCCAATATTTTTATTTTAAAGTTTAAACCATCGATGTGTGGCAAACCTGTTGAACACCCCGTACAACATTGGGGCAAATTCATTTTCGATTTGCAAAGGAGCCAATCTTTCGTTTCACTCCCAACTTGACCTCACGGTTTTCTGCGTTTTCTGCTTTTTTGGCAGTTTTTCCAAGCATGAACGGTTGGACTTCGGTGGTGGGGGCGCATAATTAACACTAAACTGCAGCCTCTGCTGCTCATGCGTATGATTAATGCCAATATGCCGACTGCCCCTCTCCCTCGTCTCCCCACGGGTTACCCCGGAGGAAATTCTTGAGGGTAGCCTTGCTCTGGCTCGGGGGGGTCAATGTTCAACGACATTTGAAAGCCTCTTTTCATGGTACGGCGGGGTGGGCACCGGGCTAAGGGTCACGTCCAATGGGGACGTTGCTCTGACCACTATGGCCAGGTCAAGGACTTCGCCAGACTGCGGACAGCGTCACGCATTCAACTCCTATCGATAGGAATCCCCCACTGGTCAGCTGCATTTTAATTGATTGCTGTTCAGGGTCAACTGCTGGATGCGTTTTTTCCCCCAATTGAATTCGGACCGTTCGGCAACATTAAAATCCAATTTGAATAAATTTAGCCCGCTTTATTACCCTTCTGATCCACTTAGCATTTTTTTGCTCGCTCGGTGATGAAAGGGAACGACGTTCATTCTCCATTCAAAAATGCGTGGCTCGTATTTTATACCGACCGCCGAACTGTCGAAATCGACCAAATACAGTATGCTAATGACGAGAAACGGGAATCGGAAACAAGAAATGCAAAAAAAAAAAAATGTAAAAAATAAATACAAACGCGCAGCAATATTGTTTTTTGCCCAATTATCAATTAATTGTAAATTGCCAATACGATGCAAACGGGTACGACTCGCCATTCCTTAATTTATAGATTGCCAAACCGCAACGCTGTAAGTACCAGAAGCTTCCCCCACACGTTTATTATACAGTAGAACCTCTCTTAACTGATACTGTCTTAACTGATAACCTCCATAAGCTAACATCATTGGCCGGTCCCGAGCTCGTCGGAACCGGCCTAATAATCCTGCCTAAACCAATAACCTGTCTAAACTGTACGTAACGCCCAGTCCCTACACTATAAGTTTAGACAGGTTCTACTGTAGCTGAATGCATTGTAATGGTCTTCCTAGCTACATGTACATTTGCAATGATAACATGTACCCTAGCTGTATTGCTTTAAGGTGTTATTTGCCTCACTTTAATGAAAAGAAGACAGTTTTACAACGTGAACGTGTATTTGTGCCACTATCAGCGTTTTCTTTTGCAATTTGACAACGTTTTGTAAAAATTTCAAAAATCAACATCGTTTCAAGTTGTGCCCATTGCTGTTTTTTTAAAATAAAACTTCAACATTTTTGTGGACTACAATAAAATAACTTTCAATTTCGTGGCTCGCCAAGTACGCGTGTACTTGAAAACCTCGGATAATTCTTTAAATTTTAGAGCAATTTATCTGAGCTACACGTATAGGCAGGTGCTCGAAATGCATTTTTTCCTCGCAATTAACGAATCGATTGTGATTCGACTCAAATTCTGTGAAAAACTTGCGCGGTTTTCTCTAAACCCCGGTACCGGGAAGTGAACTGGAATTGGTGTCTCAGATGTGACGGATCCCCACCACACAGACCCGGCCCTTAATATCGTTTCTACCCCTAATGAGCTGGGAATGACTGGTTGTTATGTAAGAGCGTTTTTTAATTAACCGGTGCTGACCTCACGAAAAGGGGCGGGGGTGACGACGTCATTTCGATGGCGTGGTTGTTGACCCAGACACAATTGACACCGGGGGTAAAGGATTAAACCGCAGGTATCGAGGTTCAGGGGGTAATTGCTTTTACCCCTTTTATCTGGCTTGACGTACGGGGGCGCGCGCGTGCCGCCATCCTTGGAATCGGACATTTATCGAACAATAGGCGCTCCGACCTCATCATGATGTTTCAATTCACTATGTGGATTGTTTGCTTTTGCAATCAAGCCAGCGTTTAAGAACAACCCCCTATTGCTGCTGAAACGGCTGCTGCTGATGATGTTGATAATAATAGTAATATGGCCGCCGTTCTCACCCCCACCCGCACTTTATGCCTTCACCCCTTTTTCCCACCCTTGTTTTGTGTTTTGTTTGTTTCTGATGTTCAATTGTTAACCTTTTCCTATTGTTCCCCTCCTGTGCCGCACCAGACTTAGCGATTGAGCTGTCATACACGAGTTTTTTTTTTTTAAAAAAAAGCATTGGTTTTGGTCATTTATTTTCGTAAATTTTGGGTTGCAAAACCAGATTACTCTTGTGGCGCTAATTTCGATACCCCCCTCGGAAATTGTGGCTTTTGTGACATAACGATAGTTTAAACTTTAAAGCGCAGATATTGGATAGCTATAGTGGAAATACGAACTGATGGAACTGAAGGACAGCCAATCAGAGAGGTGTCGCTTATCGATTAGGGATTCCTGGTTTTCAGTTGTTGACAGGAAAATGGCTGACGCCTCGAGCTGAAGCGCCTCCAATGTTTTTTTGTTGTTGTTGTTGTTGAGCTCCTTCCTCTCATCAGTGGCGCTGTATGCGAATTACTAGACTTAGTCAATCGCAAACTGGCGATGGGATTCTATTGGTCGGTGCTTTCAGCCCAGTTCCATCACATCGTGGTTCTACTATAGTTACAACTTTGGTAACAGGAAGTACCTGTATCCTCCTCATCAGTGTGGTGGCATTTCACTCTTAATAATGTTGGCACTAATCTCCTGCAGGTATTCAAATTTGAGATAAACACTGGTGGAATTAAAAAGTAATACTCGAGGTGACCACCAGTCGGCCGGCTGGATGATGACGCAAGTTTTAACCCCCAGTTTTTAATCTTCTTCCCATCTACCCACACATCTTTTTGGCCTTTTCCCCATCAGGGCCATCACTGTTATCCCCACCCTGGGGTGGTGCTCAGCCCTAGCCGCGTTTGCATGTCTGACCGCTCAGAATTCAAATGATGGGAAGAACGAGTCAATGACCGGTGCTTTTTGGGGGATTTTCAGACACGTTGCACGCCTGGGCTGCATTTTTCAGTTAGCCCCTGCATAATGCCCTTAATGAACACGATGTTGACAGATGGCAAGTTTCGAGCTCAGACTCGAGTGCGAGGACGGGACGAACCTCAGGTTCGCCGTATATCGTACTTGTGGAAGTCAAATTGCTACCAAATGAGTTTTCGATGATAAGTGGCTCTTTGAAATGTGGGGTTCGGTGGGAAGTGCTGGCTTTGGATTCATAAAATAGGCGAGATTTTCCAATTTGTAGCGAAGGAACCGCTAAATGGCCGCGTAAAAACGTATTGATCGCTGCTCGACTTGCTAGAAATTCTATTTGGCGCTCTGTTGTTGTTAAGACAAGAAAACAATGCATCCGCAAATGAGATGTTGTTTGGTAAGGTCTTAAATCGACGTTGGAAGTCTACCAAATTCACTCGCTGTTCGGCACCGCCTTGAGGTTGGAGGTCATTTTGTTGATGTGATAAAATCCCTGTTATTAAAATCTGGATACCATAATTTTTCCCTGTCCACGTTCAGCATAATAAGTGGACATTCGGCTCTCGATATAAGCAACGGTTCGGCTGCTCCCTTCACTAACCCACAATGCTAAAGGACTGTGTATAGGGAACGGCAAATCTGCTTAATTTCGTCATGTCCTTCGAGGATGAGGCCAATGTGTAACATTTGACTCGTGACATCACCGTGTATTTTCGCATTACGAATGCCCAGCCTCCGACCGTAGCGCTAATGATGATTATGATTGCTGTTTGGCGACACCTTGCAGGGTCATAACAGATTTAATGCGATGTATCCCTCCACCATTTCTGCGCAAATTCCATTTATTTCATTCCGTCCTTAATGCTCGCTTGTTTCTCCCTTGACACTCGCTCTGGCTCGTGTCATCGTGGATACCTTGAAAAAAATTTCTCATCGGTATGCAATTTCATGTCTTTGCTTTCACGTATAGCCTTAGTTCAGGTATATTTCGTTGAAAAGTATTTTGGAAAATGAAATCAACGTACACCGCTGTCACTGCGGATATTTTCTGGACATTAGATACGTAATGACTGATCACTCAAATTTCCAAATGACGTCTTTGGGAACTGTAACACGTGCACCGGGAGTAAAGCGGATTGGTTCAATTAACGGCCCCACTACAGAGCTCACTGGTAGCTTTGGTCATTTGAAGAATGAACCATTGAAACAGGGGCCTCTCCTTTATCATTCCTGCAAATAAACCCCTCACAAATGTAATAGGCGAAGAATGACGGAGCAGGTTGTTGGCCAATTTACCCCTGGACCCTCAGTTCCATCCTTTGCCTTTCATTATTTTCCCACCCTATTACTTTACCCTCTTTGAATAGAGGGGGTAAACACCCTGGCCCTGTCTCTTTCATGACCCCCTCTTCTGTCTGCTCCAGTCATTCGGTGGACATGTTTTGGATGATTTTGGACCTTCACTCGTAACTTAAAAGTAAAGCATCAAACCTTCGGAATATAACTTTTTATGAGAAAAATCAATTCACTTTTCATGCAAGGACGAGCATGCTGATTCCACGTACAGTGTATTAACTCGTGGTAAACTGAATACAATGGTCAAATGCCTATGTTGCACGTAATGTAAAAATGGCATTGTTCTTCGATTCAAGAATGACATCTGTAATTCATCATTTCTGATTGCATTTAATACTCCATTAAAGCAACATAAAGGGTTCAAATACTCCGATAAAAAACATTTTTTTTACACGCATAACTTGTACATTTTCATGTAAAACGTTATTGCAGCATAAGCACGACTTCTCCACAAGTAGTCTGAGGCTATACGTATTATGTGTAACAAATGGTGTTGCTGATTGCCATTGTTTTCGTTGTTGCATTGCATGTTGCTGTAGTTAATGTAGGCTATATTAGTGGTATCCCTAAAAATTGCCATCCATGGTCATAACCTACAGTGTACGTCATGCAGGGTAGAAAAACTTAAACGAAATGAAAGCATACGATCTTGATCAGGGGGGTGACCAGCAAGCTGTAGATGGCTCTGTATGTAAGTTTTCGTGTCTGGCGACAGCTGTCTTTTCTTTTCGATCGAAATTAAATGCGACCGTTGTCCAATATTGTCCGTGTCCTCGCCCTACAAACGTATTAACTCTGGTGGCCATCTTCGTTATAGCCTTACTGGCTTGTTTTTTTTTTCTCGAAAAGTCTTCACAAATTGGGTTTAATTTTTGTTGTCATCTGGCCACGTCATCAGTTGTGATGTGTGGGCTGCCAATATTGGGTGTTCAGTATCGCCCTCCTAGACCGTATACACATTTTATGAGAAATACTTTGTAGGAAGTTTCCGGGTGAGCTTTATTAACCCTGAACGCACTCTGAACCTCATGGACACAAGGAGCTCTTTTTAGATGGCGGACAATGCTCCCTGGTGCTGTTTTAATTCACTTCCCTGGTCTTTTTGAGCGTTTTTGAACGTAAATCCTAGTCTGCACCGAGAATGTTTCAATCTCAACCATTGTGAATATGGTCTTGGCTGCACACTTTTAATCGGGGAATCCTATACTGGCTGGTAATAAAGCCTGTTAAAGGACTCAAATGTTCATTTGTTTGTGATGACCGTTTTCGCTAATTGTATTTTGTTTTTTTCTTTCCAGGTAAGGTTTACTTTCGAATGTGTAGTTTCGTCAGTACTGTCTTTCATGGGCGAGCGCCAGTAAGTTCTCATCGTTGTAACCTTGAAGCTGATTCGATTAGACACAATCCAAGATTTCACTGATTAATTAAGAAGGATGTAATTTTAATGATGAATATAATGGGATGCGTGAAAGGGTTGCTTTTATCCAAGACGGGCACAAAAAGCTATCGCAATCAGCATTTCGAAATTAAGCTAACAATTGCGGGCTAATTAAATGTTCTCGCATGGGAGATGACAATGCTTGGTGCAATGCTGACAGGATTGGCCGAAATGCCTATCTAGACAGACCTCCCCGGCCTAATGGGAAGGGTGAGGCGCTTGTAGTGACCTTTGAACTTGGTTATCTCACGTACGGGGTATATGGCTAAACATTTTCTAAGTTTTGCATTGGTGGGCATGGTACCATCATCGCCCACGTTGCTTCATGATAACCCTGAACCACGTTGTTGACATCGTCCCCTACATGGACGAAACCCATTAATGTTTTGGTTAAAATTCATGAAAACAACGCTGAAGAAGTGCATGGGGTTCATTTGTAATGTTGAGAATGTAGTAGATGGCGTTGTCCCCTAAGTGTATGTTTTTGTGTAGCTACGATGGCACTGTCTCTCAGATGGTCGATTTTAATAATGACCACTGTTTGTTTATATTTATGACCAAAAAATGATTCAAACCTTGTGATCGAATGGACATCGCAACCACCGATTTACATAGCGCTGGGAGAAATTGAAATTCAACAGGCGCTCGTTTAATGCGTTTCAAATATTAATTTTTTTACACCCAGATACTTGTCAACGTACCTAGTTTATATACTTGATGAATTTCCAATTTACGAGGTGTGCCAAAACATCGTACTGCATAATAAATTATGACAGTCATAATGGGAAAACAAGCGATGAAAAAATCTAGATTTCAATAATTCATCTGAAGTTTCATCTGATAAATTAATTTTATACAAATTCAAGAAATTACCCCTAATTTCCCAGGATGCGTGGTTTAATAAATCCATGATCAATTTGAGGCAGTTTTACGCAGGGTTAACTGCCAGTACATCCATGTTGCCTCTTTTGGTACTCATCACTAATACAATTTGAATACAGTATCTACTGTATGTGATCATATTAATTGCAATTCGATACAAAACACTCGAGTGCATTTAAAGTGTTTGTAAGCATATGGATCATATATGAATATCACACATTCATTTGTCATTCCTATATTTGTAAACATGTTAGTAAAGTATTTGAAATGGGATGACTGAAAAGGGGTTTTGAGCTATTTCGTACTAGAAAGTTGGGGAAATTTTTTCCCATTTTTAAATCTGCAACGTAAATACATAATTGATGCCATTAGCTGCAGCCTAAACCAATTTGAAAATGGTGGCGAGGCATGGAAACAGTGACAGCGGTGAAAGATATATTCAATTCCTTAAGTTTCTAAAAATACGTATAAGAAAAGTGAGATATATTGGGAAGTGGCATTTAGCAGCTGCCAAAAAAAAACTACAACAAAACACTTATTGTTGTTCCCTTTCAAAATAAAGTTTTAAAAGTCGTTCAGCCACATTGCTTAGTTTTCACCGCTACCTAAGTTTTGGGTTTCAACGACCGTCAGGTGGCTCCACTGCCACCCAAGGCGCTCCAGTGTGGTTTTCAAATCGTTAAGTTACATGGCTAGTCTAGATATCATGCATTTTGTTTCACTAAAAGAAGAGAATCGACCAGCAAACGGCGTCTCCACAGATGGAAAATACGTTTTTTCGAAAACTAAAAGTACATTCGCATTCAAAGACCCACAGAAACTGTTTTTTGGGGATTTTACATGCGTGATAAGCTATTCTCTGGAAAACCTCCCCTATGGTGCAACCCATTGCTGTAGGAAATTCTTGAGATGGGAAGGACGATTCTCACTGTTACTGTATCCTTGAATTTTAATTTGCATTGAACAGCGCCCCCATATACTAACGTTTCGTATCGGTACGGGCAGATGGAACTGCCCGTCTTTCATGGTTGTTTTTATCTAACCATTTACAGTGGTTCCCACAATTGTGAACACTTTTTAATATCCACGGTGGTTTTATCTTCAGAAAACTGATGAAGATGCTGAAAACCGAAGTATTAATTCTTTTTATTGTCGGCTATAGTGTTACGGCATTCCTCAGTATATCAGAAAAGGTCTTAGTCCTTGGAGAATTTCGTTAGTTTCGTCCAGCGTGCAAAGCAGATAGCCTGATGAAACATTCCCCGTATTTTGTGCCTGTCAGACATTCGTTATTGGACTATCGGTTGTTCCGTAAATCTTATTTTGTATCCATTAGAACTAATGGATGCAACCGCATCCGTAATCCTTGCTACGAATTGTTCTGCGTCAGACTGTCAGTCATGGCTTGGTGAGGGCACAGTGGTTTGAGATTTAACCCAAAGATGGAAGTGAATGTTGTGGATGGATGGTCCTGTCTTAATGAGTTAGTTTCTCTGGCTCCATTGTCTTTAGTCGGGTTTTCTCCTCAGTATTCTGGTAGTAAATTCGACAGCAGAGTGCTGATCCTACATGCATGCAGCTGGTTGATCTCAATGGTTCTCTAATTTGGGGTGAACCATTGCACTTCTGGTACATGATTATTCTGGGTGTACCACTAAGCGTGGTAGTGGTCATCAACATTGATATTGTGAACACGCAGTGCATACATTAGTCCAATCCAAAAGTTTGATATCAACGGCATACAATATTCTGAGAATAAGTACCACTCAGAAAACTGGAATTAAATTCACGGAGACGCTTTCTATAATATCCCACCTGTCAGGTCAATTTCCTAGAAACACAGCAATTGGAAAGTCTGCCGGCTCCATTTTATGGTGATTTTGGCCTTTTTAAGACACCCGGCATGCTCGTGAATTGGGCTAACTTTTTCTTCGCTTCTAATAGCGGATTAAGTATTCTTGTTTCTCGCAAATGGGTCTTAGATGAACTCTTTCCTCCATTTCAATGCGCTGGCTTTCGATGCAAAAATCCTTTTTCGTTTCCACGTTGAAATGCGTTTCTTTCCCTCGCTCGGTTTGGGGTTGGCGGATCGGGCGGCGGACCCCGAATCGTCTAAGTTAACAGATCCAATAGAATCTACCACTTGATTGCGTTTCTGAAATCCGTGTTCTGGTTCTTAGATTTCCCAAAGGAAGACATTGTTGGCTCTTTGTATCCCGACAAGCAATGGCAAACATAAGCTATGGAACAGCACAGACATCTTTTCTTGGCTGGTAATTTCCTCGATCCCCGTTTGCTGTTTCGCCCTTTTTCCCTCTTCCCCTATCCTCATCAGTCAGATTCAACCCTTTTATCATTCTCCAGCGAAGTATGGGGACTTACTTAGCATTTTTCCAGACTGGAAATTTTCTTAAGAAAGCATTAAGTGCATCGGGCTGCTTTTTTCCCATATACTCAACAGCGTTGCAGCATCAGCATCAACTAGTTTGCGCATGGCTTTTTTTACCTTTAACCCTTCTTCTGCTTTTCTCTTTCGATTTACCTTTGTAAGACCTGCTCGCAGTCTTTAAAACTCCTTAGACCGTTATTAGGAAGTCTCGATCAAAAGGCCCGGAAATCCTTTAAGTTGATTATGTATCGGCGATATCAGACGAGCAGTGGTTGAGAGGCAACTGCCAGGGACTTTACACGTACGCCAATCCATTGCCTCAGAAACGTGGAAAACCTTCAGAAATTGTTCCGCGTATCAATACGAGGGGATTTGGCATTAAACGTATTTGCATATACACTTTCTGGTTTAATGAATTGAGTATAACAAATTGAGATCGAATTTTTTTATTTGTGATAGGGCGAATCTTGGTGCTTTGACGTAAATTGGATGTGAAAAGGGGTATGCAGTTGCGGCCTTCATTAACGTTTAACTTTCGTTGACCAAATGATCGTCGTCATTTGTTGTATAGAATATCAGGTTGAAAGCCACCATTTACGTTCAACAAGTTTAAATTTCCAAACTTTTATTTTTATTTTTATGAATAATATGCTGATGATGATGATATTATTAATAATACAGAAGAACCTGTCTTAACTTATACTGTGTAAACTTATAACCTCCATAACATAACATAATATCAGCAGCCGGTCCCGAGCTCGTCCCCATGCTTGATTAATGTCCCTGTCCAAGTCAATAACCTGTCTAAACCGATACGTGATGCCCGGTCCCTACAGTATTGACTTAGACAGGTTCTACTGTAATTGTCTGGAAAGCAAAATTGTCAATGATGGCATGATCATTGGGGGATTCTGAAGCGCTGGCAAATGCGGTAATGGAAGTTTGAAAATTCTGAAAGTGATGACAATATCTGAGCGTTCCCAAACGTATAGGTGTTCATCAGTATCCAAATGTTCTGGTCCTAATTGTTGTATGCGTCCTCCGCTTATTAGTACGATGGTCCCACAGTTGCAGACTGATGATGTGGTATTATGGAACATTACACCATTAAATACCAATTGGTTGCTTCCTACAACATAAAAGTCCAGTTGAAATGTGTATTAACTGACACATTTGATACGGTGTGCATGTACATTATTTTGGGGCCATGTTTCAGAACACCACAAAACTAGCAAGTGGAACAGGCACAATCCTACACGAGCTTCCAAAGGATGCTGGTGACCCCTTTACAAATTGAAAATGAATGCACGACTAACTAAGCTAAGGCTCTTTCTAATGCAGAAAATGAAAACGAAAACTTTCGTTCGGGCCATGAGCAGCCACCTACACGGTCCTCTCTCGAGGGAGCAGCTCGGTTTAATTTTGCCAGTGATTACGGTGGCATTTTCAGCGGTTGTGCCCAACAGTTGATTAAACCTACCTTGCACTGTTTGCCGGGCAAAAGTGCGGCTGCCAACTGATAAGCAATTCTTGGCGCATTTCGCTTCCATCAATGCCGCGGTGCGTTGGAGGCCATCTCCTGGCCTTGCATCATCATTTTATCGGGTTTTCATGCTCAGTGAAATGATAAAGAATGCCAATGTTATGGAAGGAAGACAATTAAGTGAGTGCCAGCTAGTCAACCCGTTTGGCCTTGCCCTCATCTCCGCCGGGGAGCACCACCACTCCCTGCTAGCTAATCCTTTTTCAAGGTGGTAGCACCTGGGCACGTGTGCACCTACCTAGCCTCGAAACGCCCCCGTTTGGGAGGCATTTGCCAAGTGCACTGGGAATTTCTGTGAAATGGCTCACGGTTTCGGCCAGTGATCGCAAGAGGCCCACGAGCGGTTTCGCTCTTGAGAACCTCCATGGCATAAGGTACCATGTCAGGTTGAGAAATTGTGGTCACAATAAGAGAATCTGGCATCCAGAATGGGCCATGGAGGCACTCTTGAATCGGTGGGAATGGTTCTTAAACCGGCTTCCACGAGGCATGCACATGGGACAGATTTCCTGTTGGGAGTAGAAATTGCGTGGTCATCGATGAATTTTTGATTGTTGGTTATGGGCTTACAACGTACATGTACATGTATGTAGTTTAGTGCCAGCCATACTGGCTTTCGGTATGCAGGATAACTAACCCAACATGTTTCGATGTGGACACCTTCAGTTTGGAAGATTTCTCCTCAAGGACAAGTCCACGATCTGGAAAAACATAAGTCAGGAAATTTGGGAATTCTTGGAAAGTCAAGTTTCTGTTGATGGAAGTTGTCTTGTAAGATTTTATTTCATATACACTCGCCAAGTGTTTGATTAACCCATTCTGTATTTAGCATGAATACCAGTATCATGTTCTTCATAAAGTATTTGCAAAGCTACAAGCTCATTTCATGTTTTGGTTCTGATTAATATCAATTTTGGCACACACCAGCCTTCTCAATACATGACCTGGAAGGCTTCAAATAATATGCCTCACTTTTTCGCGATTTGTTGTCACCCCCATGGCAGCATTTTTCACAACATGATGAAACAGTTTTCGAACTTGTACAAATGATCAGAAATGAATTTTAGCCCCAAACCTGGATCACAACTGATGGATTTTTACCCGAAAGCCAGTGATGTCTCGGGGTGTAACTGTAAACCCTTTTCGTCATGGGGCGATTTCTGGCAAGATGGTCGCTCGGTGGGTCCACCCAAGCAGACCAAAGTGGCGCTGAAGAGGGCTCTTCAGAAGTTGCTGGGTCATCGCTTCTGCACAATGGCTTGTTCAGCACCGAATCGGTGTAGGAGCGCACCCCATCGCTTTCGCTCCTTTAATCCTGCATGCTACATGTGATGCCCCGTTTACGTTCTCACGTGGGGGACGTCAAGTACGGCACTTACCGTGACGTACGTATGTGCCGTGGCGTCCT
>JAQFYZ010002814.1:0-15444 GCA_034695085.1 Cylindroiulus punctatus | reverse complement strand
TAGTGTTTCACTTCAACGCACGGCAAAAAACCGCTTGCGTCCCTGCGGTGAAAAACGCTCGTGTGCACCGAGCCTAACTCAGTTTTGCATAACTGTGTGCTATAAATAACGAATGAATTTTGCCGCAGAACTCAGCCGCAGTGGCGCCCTCCTTTGACGGCGAAAGAAAACTGTGAAACCAATGCATTTTACTCAAGTTTTCTTTTAATTCTGGCTTTCACTTTCGTGACAATAAACAGCGGAAAGTCAGCGAATGGTAATCTAAAGCCCTTATCCAGCTGGGGCCGCGTACTTGAAGCAATTCTGGTCCTGGGGCACGGTGTAGGACTCCTTGATGACGACGCCGGTCGACTCGATCTGGTTCTGGAGGCGAGTGGCGTCCTCGGTCTTGCTGGTAGTCAAGATGGCCACGGCTTAAATCGAGCAGAAATCGCGGTGAATTGAAAACCACGAGAACTAACACCAGCAATCAAAACTTAACCGTAATAAACTCACGCTGGGCCAAGTGGTTCCCGTTCTGGGTGAAGCACACCGACACCACAAAGTCGGACCCGGTGAATTTCAGCGCGTAATAGTACAGATTGAACGATTCTGCAAGACACCAAAATCCCACGCTCAAGTCATGCTCGAGTATGTCAACTGAGCCCAGGCGTAAAAAAGAGCACCAGTTTTCAAGTTATTTGAATTTCTTGTTATGCGGCTTATGGCCCATTGTGATTTTGGGGACACCCCGCACGAAATTGCGAAACTCAATTTCTCCTTTCCTGATCAACATATTAAAATATTTTTCTAAAAACATTACGAGGGACTCGCGTTTTATTCGTGGTACTATTTGACAACTTGTGGAAATGCATATGATATTAATAAAAACGATAATTCTATTTTTGACTTTTTATTTTGCTTTATGAGCGATAGATGGCAGCACCTGCCGTCTGAATGGAAATATATGAGATCTAGAATTTGGAAAAATTCCAAAAACGAAATGTCTTTAAATTTTATATAGTCCAGGAACTTACTATCAATATAAACTTCGAATTAAAACATTTAGTTTCATTCGAAATTATCTTATCTGTCCAAAATTAGGTAAATTCAGTTGCAAAAAAATCACTTTCAATGGGCCTTAGCTATACTAAATTTTTTAACAAATTCCAGAACGTGATCGCGTGATCTTGTTCCATCCGGTTTCGAATTTCAGCACGCGCCGCTTCGTTCTTTCCTGTTTCGCGTTCTACGTACTGTATAGAACGTTCTTTTTCCATTCATTCGAATGGCAATTTCGTTTTCAGCATTTGAATTGCAAAATTCAATTTGCTATCAGATAAAAAGCTTATAATCGCTCCAGCCGGGTAAGTTCACTTTACTTACGGTCTCTCAGGTTGTGCAGCTGAATGATTTCGGGGCTGACCTGGGTCAGTTCGTAGTTATCGGGAGTGAACTGTCCGGTACTAAACGGTCGTTCGTTTCCAAATAGGGAAAAAATGAAGAACGTTAATAATAATGCACCGCAATGACAATGCTTTTGATTTTAGGTCGATCTTACGTCTTGGAGAAGAAATTCTCCACCTCGATAACGGATTTCTTGTCGGCCCTCATGAGGTACTCGATCCTGGTGCAGGCCATGTCGTACTGCTTGGCGCCAGAGTTGACGATTTGGTGAACGTACCAAACGCCCGACAACTAGACGCGTTTGAAATCAGAAAGAGTTCAGGTTTGGAAAAAGGACAACCACGAAAATATAAATAAAGCTGGAATCTCGTATACGAATCGTTTCAAATTTTGGACGAATTAAATGCAAATGAGCATGCATGTGCTGTTGATGTACATTGTAACAGCAACATTGAATCAAATATACCTCAGGACTTTTTACAATTTACAAAACTGGCGATGCCACACCCTGATCAATTTAGTTTTTATATCCAGATCTTCTTATTGTTAAATGCCAGAACCTCGTGTTCTAATTGCGTTGCTCGCTGATTGTACAAGTTGAAGATGGTGGAAGTAAAATGTTAATAAACGCCAGCAAGTGTAGTTATTAATCGATATTTTTGAAGATTCAGACCACTTAGGTATCTTTAAAAACCCATAGGTGCCTCCTTTTGCATAGAAATTCTTTTACACATTTCTATTTTTTGACTTTTTCACTAAGTATTGTTAAAAAAAACTGATGTTTAATTCCTCAGGTAATCAACGAAGTCAGAAAATAAACTATTTCACCAATTTTCTGCAGTTGCTCGTCAACTGAACAATGCTAATCATCATTGCTTGAAGATAACCAAGTTGCATCACTGGATTTCATTTCGAAGGTTAGAAGATATTGACATTAACCAAGTAAAATTACCAAGTAGGTTTTTGAGGTAATCGCCCAATATGGTTACGAGACACTTAAAACAGTACTACAGACGAAACTGCAGGTATATTTAGCTAACATACATGTATGTGAGAACATCATAAAATGTGCGAATGCAACATTAGTAGAATCTCCATCTCAAGATTAAAACTAAATTAACTTTCATTTTTTCAGATAGGGAGGATTAAAACATTGCAAATATCACGTCAAAATTTCAACTCGACCTTACCTGCTCCAATTTCAGAGGAACCGTATTTGCGGGTCTGGTGCAGTTGGGTCTGAAGGGCCTGGGCTTCACTGCCAGGCCCATAGAGAGAGCATGCAAAACCAAGACCAGAAAAGCCAGGAACGAAACCTTCATCGTCATTTTGGTAGACAAACAAAAACTATGCGACTGGAGCGCGAAGTAAGAATCGAACAACTGAATATTTGAACAACCAACTACAGATGCCGCTTTTAAAACTTGTTTATATACAGTGTACACAGCGTGACACAGCACGCCAATGAAACCAATTAATGATGGATGATGCTAATCGAGACGGGACGCTTTATATTGCCGTCGCCAAATTCGCTGGAATTTAATAGCCGGCTAAATCCAGAAATTGATCGCGAAAACAATAACCGTTTAATTGTGGGAAAACGGGATCCAATTGGACGTGTATCTAGTGCATAAACCTTCTCGTTTACACCAAAAGCACTAGGAGTAAAAAAACCAATCGTCTAATTATTCGGAATAAACTGCTGGTTTGTGGTAAAAACCAAACCGTTAATAAATGCGTGCGTCAATTGTTTTCCAGGATCAATAGGCGAATGAGGATGGAACTGCGTTTTAAATTAAAAATGCAATTTGCACTCCAGGTCGCAGCTGCTGGTCTGTATATCTCGTTTATCTCGTTTATTAGAGGTCAATCGACGACCCCAATAACCCATGACCCCATGCCCGCGGAGCGCAAGAAGGTACAGCTGTATTTGTCCGTATCAAATAACACATGATGCTTGGAAAGTTGCAATGGATTCACACGTTTAGAACTACATTCCTTTCAGGAAATATCAACAAAATGTAACGATGTGGATGAAGCAATGTTTGTCCACGTATTACGTCATGCATGCCATGCATAAAATGACGCGATTTTGTTCAGGTATTTTGGGACGTGACATGATGCGTAGAAATTCACTAGTGTTGAGACCAATCACACCCTATCAGAACGGCTGTCTCATGAGGAATGGACGCCCTTGATACTCCATCAGCCAGAGTCAGTCAGATGTCTACCAGATGATACACAGAAGATTTTTGGACCATACAAGAATCCCTGAAGAAAAGTCCCAGCCATCGTTACCAGAGGTAACATCAGGTTAAGTAAAAAAGGAATTGAATCTTTTGGACGATCAGGCCATACAGAATACTTAGTATATTCATCCAAACTGGCATCGTTTCACACTGAGCTCGTTTTTTCAAAATAATAGTCCCATTTCACGTCTTTCTTGAAAAATTTACTATCAAAATAAGGATTTCTACATGAAAGTATCAACGTTTTTGAACAGAAAGGTAAAAACAGATACGTCGTTGGCAACCTCTCCAAAAAGGTAAGCGGTTCCAAATATGAAAAGATGATATTGTTATCGAAACAAGTTGATTATTGTCAAATTGGCAAATTTCCTTACAACACAGGAAAGCAGTTTTCCATATATACAGTTTCCATTAAGTGTCTAAATATAATTTGTTGCTGTTGACATTTTATGAGAATTATTCTCCTTGTTTTCTCTTTCTTCCACCTTGCTTTTAATAACTATTAGTTCATTTTTAGTTATCATAAACCATAAACTTGCGCCTCGATACCATTTGGCATATCCAGGCTGCGAATAGGGTTCATTCAAGTGATATAATGTAAAACTATGATCGATATTTGCAATACCATGCTGGCAGAAACCTTATCTCAATCAAGTAGGCGAGTTTAAAACAAGCCTGAGTAATTTATGCGTTGAAGTCTTGAGTTTCAAGATGGACTAAGAACCACAAAATGCAAAAGTTGAACCCAAGTTGCAAAATGTTATTGGTTATATCAAACAACCATGCATTGCGCACTCGAGATGATTGGGCACTTAGACCCCTTTAAAAGTCAGCGATTCAAGAAGCTGACACACGATCTTTCATACAAAAATAATTTTATTTCATTTATTGATAGCAATTATTGTTCGGCACCCAGTAAGTCTGCTTGACGTCGATCCTTGCCGACTTCAGTTCGTCCCGCATAAAAGCCTCGGTTTGGACAGCAGTTTTGGTGAACACAGAAATAGCTACAGAATGAACAAACACCGAGACATGTTACATCCGAAAAAAATGCTAAAATGCGACACCAAAAACGACTCACGTTGAGCTACGCGTTTGCCATCCTTCAGAAAACACACGGAAACGATGAAGGATTTGTCGTCGAATTTCAGAGGGTAATAATACACGGTTCTGGTTTCTGATTGCAATATAAAGAGGCATTCATTAAGTTTCAAAAATCAGCAGAAAAAACCTTAATCCAGCAATGTGCGTTCAACGAATCAAACTTACTATCTCTCAAGTTCAACAGACTGATTTGTCCGTTTGTAGCTTGTTGCAATTCGTAAACGTCAGGAGTAAACGCCCCGGTGCTATACAGCAAAATTTCAGATAAAACGAAATATTGTAATGATTGAAGCTTTGCTCACATTATGTCGTTTTTATGGCCCATTGAAAGTGAGTTGTGACTTTGGGGACACCCTGCATAAAATTACCAAATACAATTTCTCCTTTCCTGATCGACATATTAAAATTATTTTTTCGGAAACATTAACAGGGACTCGCGTTTTTTGGGATGTGCTCTCGACAACTCGTGGAAATGTATATGATATTAATAACAACGATAATTCTACGTTTCACCTCTTATTTTGCTTTATGGGCGATAGAGGGCAGCACCTGCCGTCTGAATGGGAATAGAAGATATTTAGCGTCGTTGGCAAAATAAAGAATATTTGGAAAAACTCACTATCAATATAAACTTTGAATTAAAACATTTAGTTTCATTTTAAATTATCATATCTGTCCAAAATTATCAAAATTCAAATGCAAAAAATCACTTTCAATAGGCCTTAAAAATTAATATGAAGGAAAATTATCTATAACCAAGGTAACTTGGAAGAAAGTTATCACACATTTAAGAAATTGTAATCAAAATAGGCTTATTAAAGACGCCATTTCATGAAAATGGTTAGCATCTTACGTATTGGAAAAATAGTTCAAGGCTTCGATGGCCGAAATTTCGTAAGGTCTGTTGAGTCTGGAGACGAATTCGGCCCTGGCGCATTTCATGGCGTTCACACTGGCGCCATAGTTGACGATGGCCACGATCCACCAAACTCCGGTTAACTAATCACCAATTAAAACAAAGAAAACGACTTGTATTCTTCGGGTACCAACTGTTGCCCAACCCGACAAACCGCCATCTCGTTTGGGGACGTTCAAATATTATCAAGTCATGTTAACAAAATGTTGAAAAATTGTTAAAAATTCAAGCTAAAAACCATTATTTGTCATCTGGTTTCTGAAACATTTCGCCTACTGCTTTCTTTTTTTTAACAAACTGTCTTTGCAGGAGACACAAAATCCATCGTTTTTTTAATGGGTTCAAATCAATCTTGTCATCATTCATTTTTACATAAATGAATTGTATTAAAATCAATCCATCGGATGGATGTTTCTCGGTGCGATTGGGTGACTGATTTTGTTAATTTTTATCCAAGTTTTGATATGTTTGAAACAAGATATTGGGTATAATTAATATACTATGAGTCGTTCAATTTTTAAAAAAAAAATAATAATAACTACTTCAGTTCGGGGTCAATTTAAATTTTAGAAAACATTTAGTGGCTGAAACAATAATAATTCATTCCATTGTCAAAACTTTCTCAAATGGATTTTAATATTTCTATTCTGCGGCTGAAGCACACGTTACAAAGTAAAATTAAAAATAAATTTAGAACAATTTCGTGGCGAAAATTCGTCAATAACGTTGTTTTTTTTCAAAAAAAAAAAAAAAAAAAAAAAACTTTCTGCGACTATTATTTATCTATCTTCAGCCCAATTCAATAACATCGATTAGCAAAGCGGATTAAATCAATAGTTCTCATTTAATCCTGCTCGTTTCATCATGTCTGATTAAAAGTTTAACTAGATGATGGATGTTGGGTGTCTCAAAAATCACATTTCCGATGTCAATCGTGACGTAATACTTGAACGATCCCCTGGTTTTAAAACACGTACCTTTTCCAGCGGAAAGGTGATGGTATTTTTGGGTATTTCACAGTCCGGCAAATCCGGCCGAATGGGGGGGTAGGCGTGGACGAGTCCCCCAGCCAAGAACAGGAAGAAGGCGAACAAAGATGGCGTCGAGAAACGCATTTCCGGTGTAGCGAAAAATGAAAAAATGAAGACTAGAAAATGTTGACCAGTGCTGACCAGAGCGAACTGACTGACAGGTACAAAATGTATGTTGCAGGATCACTCAACAGGTATATTTATGCGGCTGGAAAGCAACCTGTTTCGGAGAAACCAGCTTGAGAAACACTTCGAACACCCGATGACGTGTTTCCTGCATAATAGGGACGCCAACCAATGGCTGGGGAACAATACATGTGCTGCTGGTGTGCTTAGTAGGCGCTTTTTGCAGAGCAAACACTAGCAGAAGGTCACCTCGATTAGCGCCAATTAAAAGTGAAATGAGTCGGTTGGGAAAACCCCGCAAATGACTTAGGTAACATGACTTGATCCTATCAGGACAGTAGGTCATGGGTCAAAGGTCAAATTCGCGAATGAAATATCGATGGGGGATCATGGGGCGTTCAAGTATTACGTCACCTGCTGACTTATCCACTACTTTTAGTCGAATTTTACCTACTTCAATGACCACTATGGTTCACACAGGGAACCCCCAGAAATTCAGTTTTCAACTTCCCTGTCATTCCCTGACAATTTTCATTACTTCAACATCATTTCAAGATGGTGGATATGGACCATATGGTGGATGGAATGTTATTAAAGTATAACCTCCAACGTTGACCACCCCCATATGTTGACCACATTCTCCCATGAACTGAATATTACATTACATTAAATTGTTGGATATATTATCAGCACATTAAGGTTCTTTAGTGTATTATATTTTGTCACTATCATATGAAAATTATACTATTTTATTCATCATTATTGTAGAAATATTATTATATAATATATGATAATACAATAACAATTATTATTATTATTATTATTATTATTATTATTATTATTATTATGATAATGTGGTTTTGTGCGACTGAAATCCTTAATATTTCGAGCCTTTTATCACAATTAGTTTTATAAAACCAGTAATTCTTGTTGCGAGCAAATGGAAAGTGAAGTTTTCTAATACTCTCACTGCGTTTACATGCAGCGTTAAATGCATGAGAATTGGATCACTTCATGCATATGTCAGTAGACAATAAGTTTTTTACGCAAGAACCCCAATTTTACAACGTCTGTAAACGAGCATATGAATACATGTTCGTTACCAAAAAGCTGTTGAAAGTAATTTCACAACTCTGCTTTTTCAGATAAAATAACCAGTCAATCCATCGATTCATCATTCGAAAAAGGTGATATATTTCTGTCCCTTTGGCACAATAACAACAAAACACATGTCACCAGTTCATGGCCGTTATTATTCGCCCTTTGACGACGGTATCGAATAGTTTTCCCCTCAGAAATAGCGTCACAGTCGCAGTGCATGCAACTGTCACCCACAAAACACACAATTGTAGTATTTTAACCCATGTCAATATGTAAAAACTTATGGAGAATTCGACCTTTCAAAGTCATGTTAAAAACATGCTTTTACAGTTAACATAAAATTTAACAAGTACTCAATCTTCGTTGCATTTTATGTTTGGTTAATTTCCGCAAATTCGATTAAATGCAGATGAAATTGCTATTATCAGAACAACCTATTGACACAATTTCGTTTTCTCCCATTTCATGGTTAAAAGTTAAAAGTACTCAAATTCCCTTAGCAAGAGTTTGCCATCCTCACAACAGTTAGCTATTCTGGCAAGGGTTTGTTTCCATGCCAATTAGGGTTGGTTATTCTAACAAGAGTTGCCATTGTAGCAAGTCGGCCATTCTGGCAAGTTCAGGGTTCATACTAAAATTTACAAATTCATTTCCTGACTTTCCCTGACATTCCCTGACTTTCCAGGTGCGTATGAACCCTGAAGTTTGTTATTCCCACAAGAGTTGACCATTCCAGCAACAAATCTCAAAATCCCATCTGACAGCTCAACTCCACTTGAGCTGTTAGAAGACGATGACCTCTGACACCCAAAACACAACCGAAAGACCCCCAAAAACGTCATTTTGATCATAAATCCTTTGATATAGCAAATCAGGGCAGTCATAAAACAATGCACGGCGAACCGGAAGTTCATCGCAGCGATGACTTCCGGCATAAAAGCAACAAAAACAACAATGACAACGACACGGACCAGTGATTCGTACCGACAAGCTACAAACACCCCTGACTAAAAGCGTTGCGTACCAGCCACGAAGATGGAGATGACATGTATGTGTCTGTCTGTCTGCTTGTCAAAGGCTTCATCCAGTTCGGCCATGTCTTCAGCTATTCAATGTCAAGGTCTCCGCCGGACGTCCTCAGCACGCAGCCTGTTGTTTTTTGCAGGATGTTGCCTCAACCACTCGAAGATTGCTGCCAAGATTATTGGACTTGAAATTCCTGCTGTGCGTCAAGGTCGACGATTGGCAGTTCATAAGAGTTGCTGGAAACCAGGAAACCAATTGAGTTGAGATCATCGACGAAAATAGCAACGTCTGGCGCCGGTTCATCGGGTGAAAACTTCCGGATGGCAACAACTGTACTCCAGTGATGCAAATTAAGTGGCTGAAATTAATCGCGAGCTTCAGGCATCGATGACCATTGAGGTTTGATGATTACTGACATTGATGCCTTTGCCATGATGCAAATGATGTCCAAAAATAGCGATTCAGAGAAGCTAGTGAGCATAATCCACTGATGAAAGGTGAATACATTGCATTTCGGAGATTCTACTGATACCCATCCATTATTAATCCTTTGATACCAGATATGTTTATCCATCATCATCCACTGATCCAAACGTTTTCTTCAGAGGTTCTAGTGATTCCAATCGTTTACAATGCATTTATGTCCGTCCAGTGAAATCCCAAGATCCAACCCAAGATCCAACCATACACAGTGGTAGCAGTGATGTCAGTCGAATATAATACACCGATGCATGAGATGGCCACATATATCCATAATGTCCACCAATTACAATCCATGAAATGCTATGCAAGTCAGTGCCATCGGTGATAACTCGAGGTTCGTCATGATGCCCGTTGATGCCACTCGATGCCGGTGATGCCCGAAGATTCGCCGATGCAAGAGATGTCCTTGATGTCCACCAAATACTAGGCAAGTCAAGTCAATGAATAATAATAACTGAAGGTATGACATGATGACCGTTGATGCCACTGATGGTGCAGTGTCCAGCAAACCCCTCGATGTCCGAAGCTTTGCTGATGCAAGTTATGTCCATCATTGTAATTCAGCGAAGGTAGGCAAGTGTCCACGAAGAACTTCCACAGACCGGCTGTACGCAACGCACCCTCGATAGACTGCTGGTCGACCGCCATATTGCGGCTCGTCAAACCAAGACACCCAAGATGGCCGCCATACACTGCACGGCACCTACCTTTACGTTGCAGCAGTCATCGCCAATACTAAGCCTCAATAACACAAAAAATGGGACGACACAACACGGAACATAATGGGATGCACAAAATCGAATGTTACGCTCCTGAATCCGTGACAGGACGGCCGTTCCTGGACCGCCGACTTTCGGCCGAGGCCGGTACCTGCCACGTCCCGGCTTCCGGTTGGCTTCGGTCGAGAGACGGGGTTGCCCACACCTGACAGTGACCGAGAGGAACCGGTGGAGTGACGGTTCGTGGTCCGTATTACGAAAAACTACCCATTTGAGAGACCGGTATCAACCGATGCATCCCGAACCTCATTCGCTAGCACTGAGCATCCGTGCTGAAAAAGTGAAGCCATAACTTGACTGCGGCCTAAAACCAATAATCAGCTTTCTTGCCGGTTCCTGTCACGGACCGAATCACTGGACAAAATGTAGACGAGCGAAACGAACACGAAAGGACGATCACAGTAAAATAAACACACCCGGAAACCACAACGGCGCGTCCAACGTGACGCAGCGACGCCATTTTGGGTTTCTAAAAAATTGGTTGAATACTCACTGTTGGTTGGAGTGGTCCTTCTAGGTGGCGGAGCTAACCATACACTGCCTGAAACAAGAGAAAGAAAAACACTCAGTATCATTCGAAATAAGACTTGTTTTCAAAAGATCAACAACAACAAAAATGGTTCACAAAATTCAAGGTGGCGGATTATAAAGCCGCACAACAAAAATGGCTCAAAAAATTCAAGATGGCGGATTATAAAGCCATTTCTAGACGCACACCGCAAAAAAAATTGATATTATGACACATTTGGACAAATTGATGAATCTACTTTCCAAAACACAAGATGGCGGGCTTGCCACACTAGCATTTTACAGGATGGTGAAGGCAAATTTTTAAATCCTGGAAAATTTCGACATAAACACATGTGCAGCTCAAGAAAAAGCACAAAACATGGTAAATCAACCTCAGAATTTAAGTTTCAAATGTTTTGAATTTAAAAAACAAAATGTCATATGTAAAAACATGCATACAATTTCCGAAGATGCAAAATAAATTCAAAATTCGAGATGGTGGCAATTGCAAGTGTCACACCAATGAAGAAAAACTGTCATATTAACATAACAGCAGAGTGGTCCAACATCCTCTTCCCAACACTATCCACATTATCATTTTTTTGATTCATTATATGTTTTTCAAGCCCAATTCATATAAGTTTTGAACATTCTCTGCTGGTATCTCATACCATTCATTGGAAGGACACATCTTAGAATTACATGTACTTTAGTTATTTTAGCAAGGAACTTCTGTGACACCAAATTTGGACGTCATTTATGAACGGCCGTGATTGCGGATTTTCCCAACAGGTGGCAGCATGCGTCGCCCTCACGCGCAGTCGTTCTAAAGTCTAGAATCTAAACGAACATGGCGGAAAAATTTGAAATTCGAAAAAAAAAAAAAACTTACCACGACGTTCGAAAATATTCGCTGCAGTGTAGGGCTGCCGCATATAAAGTTCAAATAAAAGTTCACGTTGACAGACAGTCCATGGCACATTTTGCGTTTAGATGATCACAGTTTATGTCCGTAATTTTTCGATGATCGGCACGTGAAGTAATTGGCGCTGGTTGTTTCCATGAATTTCTCGCAGAAGCACATTCTGGGCGTAGTTGCGCACATAGAGTATTTTTCCCCGAAGATATGCAAGGGCCTAATGGCCCCACTGAAGTTGGAGCACCTTGGATACCTTTCGCCGACAGGAAGCGAAAGTGTGACGTCATCGGGGTCGAGACAGTCTTTGCTGCTCACTTTTTCGGGCTGTCCGTTTTTTCCAAAGACTTTCCTTGTCTCTTCATGCTTGACCAGTCACCGGGTCAGCAGATGTTGTCACAATCGGTCATTCGATGATGTACCTGTAGAGAAACAACAAGAATTAATAAACTGCCTTCACACACATTTTGTCACGTTCGAAAAGTGGCGCTCTTGCTGTGGAACGCAGTTCATTCTGCAACCGCCAGAGGGTGACACCTCGCTCAGCGCGAAAATAGACGCGGGACATACGAAAACATGATTTAACAAAATCACAGAAATAACGAATAAAAACTTGATAAAATTTCAGATTGGAAAAACTCTGAAAGATGATTAAGAATAGTTAAGATGGATTAAAACTCGTACAAATTGTAGCAAATCGTGTTGTAAACATTCTTGCATTCGACAAGAAAAGAGAAAAGGAATCGAAAGAACGCGCCGACGTTCTGTTCTAGCCTCGTGCTAGCGTTCGATTTTACATCGTTTTAAAGTGTATTAATGTTTGTATAAATAAACGGAGTTACGGAGTAGATCATGTCGTACATGAAACAGCCGTATGATGGCTAACGCCTCGATCTTAATTCCAGGTAAAAATTAGATTTCATTACAGTAATACCTTATTATCAGAAAATGCTGTTCCAAGTCTTTGCGAGCCACGATAATAGAACGCCAGAAATGGAACAGCCAGCCGCCATTGTTTCGTTCGAAAATTCGACGTCACTTCCTTCGCACGTGGCGAGGGTCGATCACTAAGGTGGTCATGTTGGACCGGGGTCGTCCATACACGACGTCTCAGGCGATTTAAAAAGCACCATAAACGTCAAATCAATAACTGATTAACAGGGGCCGTAACTTCACAACCCATTCCATCTCCGCAGTGTTCAGGGGGTCAACCATGAATCAATAAATGGAGCACGGATTGATCTTTTTTCACGCATCGATTATCCGAACGACCCGGGCGCCATGGCGCCCTCTATCGATCGGCCCTAATTTCGATTCGAACGACAAAATACACAATCGTCGGACGAAATAAACCTGGTTAATAAATATTTAAGTCCTTTTATTCAACTTCTTTTTATGGAGTGCGATGTCGATCTCGAAGCCGCTAGGGGGTGCTGTTGCCGCATCATGGCGTCGCCATGGCGATGGAGCGACGTCACTTCCTGCCTCCTTTTATCGTGCATTTTATTGCAAAATCGTTACTTTTAACGATTTGGGTGCACGCAATTCACCGAGATGTGAGATTTCTTTTTTTTTGGCTGTGACGCCATCTAGCGGGCATTGAGCGGTTGCCAAAAAATGTCCCTGCCATGACGTCAGAAGGCCAATGTCGCGCAGCCTTGACGTCATCGCTGCCTCCTCGCGTGACGAGCATTTTTATCAAGTCGCTAATTAAACGTGGGCTCTCTTAAGCCTAACTTGAGCAAGGTCGACGTTCTGAATGGGGCAGAGCTAATACAGTGAAACCTGTCAACAACGACCACCGACACTGGTTATTGAGAAATCGGTCGCTAGTGTCAGGTGGTCGCTAGTGTCAGGTGGTCGCTAGTGACAGGTGGTCGTTGCATAAGGTTACCCGTGACAGTTTTCAGTACTCGGTGAACATGGTGAGTGTGGTTGGTAGTGAGTACGGTGTAGTGTGACGCGACAGTGTACGTGTTGAGTGTACTTAGGGTGGTGATTATTATTAAAAAGCAAATTTATGCATTAAAAATTTAAAATCATCCACTTTACATCTGCTCGCGCCATAATTTCAGTCACAACCAGTTTTATATTAGTCAAGTAGCATATTTTGCAAATTGTGATTTGCAAAAAACGTTATCGTGACGTCTATGGATTGCGAAATGGAAAAATTTTCACAACTTTCGGGTTAGGAGTTGGTAATAACCACTAGTCCTCGGGCACGTGAGTTTCTATTCGTCGAAAGAACGAGCTCGTGCCGAATGGGCGTGGCTTCGAACGTTCATGAACGAAGATATCTGACGTCATGGTCACAACAGCCAACCAGCTCGTTGGTGTGACACTGCGTGTTGTTTTCCACTTTCTCCACTTCAGCGATTGACACATCCAAGATGGCGGCCGCACGCGCCAAACCGGTTCCATTTTGGAATTCCGCATCCACACGCGCATCGGGCATCTTTTCTAGAATGCGCCTGTCAATCATCGCAAGTCCGCCTTCTTGGGCGGAGAAAAAGAACTGCCGCTGCTCTAATTGGCCGCCGCTTTTAGAACGTGGCAGAGGGGGGCGTGGCCAGTTTCTAACCAGCCAATCGGAAATCACAACTGAGCAATGGCAGAGCCCCACTGGTCCAACTGTAGTTCAATCATCCAAAAATCATCCAAAAATTGGCGGTTGAGCGACAGCAGCGCCACCTGTTGCGGGGGCGGCCGCTTCGTTTCCCCCCGCGACCCGAAGCGCTCGTTCTCGATGCTAAAAATAAAACTCCCCATAATTTCGTAAACAAGAAAACAACGGCAGGGGGCGGGGGTGAGGCTGCCTCTATAATTCGCTCGATCCGCCATGGGGACGGCGATCGATATCGATTGGTTAAGCGCGCGTTACTATAGTAACCTCTCTGGGTTACGACGCTCGTTCCAAAGGGCCCTTTGCTCAAATTCATCGCGTGGTTTGTGTCTTCTATTTTTGTTTTCGTTTGTTTATTTACAGCGTATTTACTATTTCGAGTGGTTTTTACGGCGTTTACTGACAAAAATGGCGGTCGTCGCCAAATTCTAACCAACGCGCTCATCGAATCTGCGGGAGAGCGACAGTGATGGAAAAACTGATTGCAAGTTGCAGTGTAGCAGTAAACTAACATTTCCTGATATGATTCCGAGCACATTTCTGATGTGATAATAATCAAAGGCTTTTGTCACAAACATGAATGTTGCAACATTAATTTCCAGTCATTTTCTTATCAATTTACACGTGCCATGAGTTTTCGTGAGCATTCACACTCAGTCATGCATATCAGTCTTGATTTCCAACATGCATTTTCATTAGTTTTAGAGTCGTTTTCAGTTTACACGCAGTTCCCATCAAGTTTCTAAGCAGTTTGCGGTTTACACGCATCACTGTGAAATCATTTTGGTATGGTTTGCAACAGTTTAATCAGTTTAAAGTTTGTCCTAATCAGTTGGCAATCAGTTTTCATGACTATGCAGTCTTCAATGTTCAATCAGTTTTCGTCAGTTTCTAAGCATTTGCAGTGAGCAATCAGTTCTGATCGACTCATTACTTTCAGTTAGTTCCCTCATATTTGCAGTTAGATCAGCTTTCACATGAAACAGTTGTAATCAGCTAAAAACCAGGATTTCATAAATGTTAAATCTGTTCCAATAATCCAATCATGTTTTCGAGCAGGTCTCATTACGTAACGTACATGTACGTTGTTACTATAGTAGAACTACGAAGAGATGGGACTGGGCTGAAAGCGCCGACCAATAGAATACAATCGCCAGTTTGCGATTGACTAAGTCCAGTATTTCGCATACAGCG